>QANZ01051965.1:2497-20962 GCA_003254925.1 Chamaecrista fasciculata | reverse complement strand
ATATTGTTGGAAAATAACAAATTAGTTATAACTTCCTAAGAGTTAGGATAGTTATTTTGATTTATTAAATTCCAACAAAAAGGAAAGGGGAGAGGCGCATGGCTTGGGGAGATCTTGGGAAGATTTGATCTTCCAATTTGATTCTCCAAGATTGCATTTGGAGTCCAATTTTAATATTATGGTAATATTTTAAATTGGAATTCAAGTCATATAATTTTGATATGGAGATATCATAATCTTATGATTTGATAATTATATATTTTAGGCATTCCCTAATTATAATATCAAAAGTCCCCAAACCTTATAAATAGGAAGCCATAAGTCGACTTTCATAGATAGATCAAAGAGAGATCACAAAAGGTGAAAGCCTCATGCACACTCAGAAAATCGACTTAGCCTAGTTCTTCACAAGGGAAAATTCGATTTTGCTCTTGGTGAGGAGAGAGAGAAAAATCGCAGCCTTGGTTTCCTAGAGAGAGAAAGTGGCGCACAACTCTAAAGAGTTTAGTTTTGTGTGACAAGGTTGTGGGGAATCAAGAATCAGATTCTTGATCAAGGCGCCATATAAATCTTGGAGAATTCAAGAAGAGTTCTTGAATTAAAGAACACCGTAGATAAAGGTTCCGGATTCACTTGGTGAAGTGAAGGAGGCTAGCACCTAGGCATCTCCGAAACTGTTTGTGTGGATTACCGGCGGAAGAAGGACTCGTTACGTGGACTTCTAGGATACGCCCCGTTCAACTAAACCGATTGAAACTCGTGAGGTATACCACTATCTAAAAGTTTTAAATTCAGCTAGCGGATCCGTTCGGGAATTCTAGGACCTAGGCGTTTAATTTTATTGTTTCGTTTTCGCTTCCGCTGCCTTAGGCGTCTAGGATTCCCAACACTGGGTTTGGTGTGTTTGGAGATAAAGGGGATGAATGAGTGATGTTCAGTGGCGGGGAAAAGGGAATACAGGTGAGAGTGGTGGATTGGTTGGTGATGTTAGAGGTGGGTTTGATAACTGGCTTCTTGGAACATTTAGAGTACTTCTTGGTGAGCTCGATAAGGTTTTTAGGAGAACACAAGTTATCAAAGTTTTCTGCAGAAGGTTTGGGTGAAGAGGGTGGTGCCTAGCCAATTAGAAATACTACTAAATATATAAAATCATACGGTTACTTTTAATCCTCTCTTGAAGAAAAATAGTGATGTATACCACATTTTAGAGAAAATTTCCCATGCTCATTTTAGCCCTTAATTAATTTTGTCCTTAATTAAGATTTAGTACGTACTTAAATATTAGAAATATACTTTTTGGTTCTTATTGGATTCAAATAATGTTTTTGGATGTTGATGTTACGTTTTCAGGACCCGAGAAATTTTGTTTGTGTGGTTTAATTTGTGTCGAGGGGTTTCAATCATAAAGAATATAAAGCTCGTACCTACAAATTTATAATTGAATAATGGGAGGATATAAAGTGTGAGACTTTGTAGAGGGGATCATATATATATATATATATATATATATATATGAGAATAGAGCCGTTAAAACTAGCCAGGCCCAATGGGCTGGCTCGTTTAACCCACCAAAATTGGCGAGTCGGGTTGAGAAAATTTGGCTCGCCAAAAATTTTAGCTTGAGTGGGTTGACTCACTTAACTCGCGGCTCATGGTGGGCTAGCTCTAGTGAGCTGGTGAGTTAGTGAGCCAACCCACCTTTTTTAAAAAAAAATTAAAATTGTAAAATTAAAAATTATAACCCTAAAATATCTTCCAACTCTTCGCTTCTTCCTCATTTTCATTTTAGATTTCAAAATTCACTTTTATCTTTCAGAGTTCTTTTCTTTTCCAAGCCCCAACCCTAATTTCTTCTCATTTCTTCACCCAACCGGCCAACCTCAATCTCAACGGTCGTCGTTCCATCGTCCGTCTAGAGAAAAAACGAGCGGTGGTGTTGGATGTTATTATTTGTGAGTTTTTTTATTGATATTTTTAATTTAAAAAAATGAAAAAAAAATAAAAAAATTGAAAAAATGAAAAAGAAAATAAAATTAAAAGTTGGTGGGTTAGGTGAGCCAACCCGGCTCACCAACTTGGTGAGCCGGGTTGGCAAAACCTGGCTCGCCTGAGGTCTCTGGCTCGCGTGAGCCGCAGCTCGCGGCGAGCCAGCTCGAGTGAGCCGGGTTGGCTCACTTTGACGGCTCTATGTGAGAATGTGAGATTGAAAATGTATTTTGGGCTTTATACCAATAGAATTTTCTATTGTTTTAAGGTTGACCCAATTGGTAAGGAGTCAACTCATAACCCACGAGTTCGTGAGTTCAAATTTCACAGTCGATGTGCGAGCTTTGTTGGTAGACAATCTGTAAGTACTTCTATAAGCGTTCATAAAACATGGAGGAATGCCTAGGCCTTGATGAGTCTCGGGGCCAACTCACCTAAAACTTTTCTCAACAAAAAAAGAAAAAATAGAAATTTCTATTACATATATATGGAAATTATTGTGATTTATGAATTTCAGGTCAAATACTCATTTTGGTCCTCAAATTATGGGATAAGTTTCATTTTAGTCTAAAACTATTTTTGATTTGGCAAAAGACCCTTTCGTGCCCCTAACGTTTGGAGTCAGTTTCAGACTTTCAGTTATGCCCCTAACGTTTGTTTTGTGTCAATTATGCCCCCAATGTGAAACGTTGGTGTCAATTGTACCCTAATCTCAATTGTTTTTTGGGAAAAAGTCCTATTTTAGTCCCTCAAGTTTGCTCAAAGTTCCGTTTTGGTCCATTAAGTCTCCGGCGAACTTTTTGATGAGATACACGCGGCTCCGACGATTACGAAAACTCCTAATCCAAGATTTTTTGACCTCTTGAGTTCAATGATGGCCTTCATTTTGCAAACAAAAGACCAGAAATATAATTTTCGACGATTGTGTAATTTTTCAGCGACTATGTAATTTTTTGACGGCTTGGCAGTCATTTTTTTTCGCAAAATGGAGTCCGTCATTGAACTCAGGAGGTCAAAAAACCTTGGATTAAGAGTTTTCGTAGTTGTTGGTTGTTAGGGTCGCCGTGTATCTCGAAGGAGACTTGAGGGACTAAAAACGGAACTTTGAGCAAACTTGAGGAACCAAAATAGGACTTTGGCCCAAAAAAATTGAAGTTAGGGTATAATTGACACCAATGTTTCGCATTGGGGGCATAACTGACACAAAACAAACATTAGAGGTATAACTGAAATTGACCCCAAATGTTAGCGGCACGAAACGGACTTTTGCCTTTTGATTTTGATCCTCAAATTTCATATTTTTTTCATTTTAGTCATCAAATTATGATTTCAACTGATTTCTGCCGTTATTTTTAACTTGGAACTATAAATAAAATTGGGACTGTTTTGTAATTCTTTCTTCTGTCATATATTTTTCAAAAATTATGTTTTGACCCCAAATTTTTTTATAATTTTCATTTTAGTCCCTAGATAATATGTATACAGCGACTTGTTTGTAATTCTACAAAAATATTAGGGGCCAATATGTAATTTTTTCAAAATTTGTTATAGTTAAAATTACAAAATAGCTCCAAAAGGTACCAAGTGATAATGGAGAATACCACAGGGTACAAAAGTGAAATATGACCAAACCACAGGTACCAAAATGTAATTTACCCAAAATTTTATTCAAAAAGAGAATTTCTCTCAAATTTATTACATCCAAACACGTCTCCTTATCTAGGTTGGAAGGTGAGTAATAGTATTAGTAGAAATTACATGATACCAACAATTATTTGATGCAGAGGTAAACAAGTTTAGGGGCCTAAGTTCGAGCTTTGAAGTTCACATAGTTATGAGGGCTTTAACTGTTTGCTCCCAATCCGAATATGATTAATCTTTGTCTAGACCAATACACAAATAGGAGAGGCAAACCCATAATTATACTAAAAAAGAAATCACATTATCTCATAGTGTTGTCTTTATGAAATTTGATCGATCATGGTTCTGTCATCCCAATGGGCTTGTACAAAGTGGAGTTAAAAAATTTAGGCTTAAGTGCACTTTTGGTCCCCTAACTTTCGCAAAGATCTCAATTTAGTCCCCTAACTTTTGAAAACGTCTCACCGTGGTCCCCTAACTTTTTTGTTGCAATTTTGATCCCTTAACTTTTGAAAACGTCTCACCGTTGGTCCCAAGTTAGGAGACCAAAATTGAGATTTTTGCAAAAGTTAGGGGATCAGCGGTGAGACGTTTTCAAAAGTTAGGGGCCAAAATTGCAACAAAAAAAGTTAGTGGACCAAACTGAGACTTTTGCGAAAGTTAGGGAACCAAAATTGCAACAAAAAAAGTTAGGGGACCAAATTGAGACCTTTGCAAAAGTTAGAGGACCAAAAATGCACTTAAGCCAAAAGTTTAAGAATTGGTAAGTCAAGAATTTATGAATGTTAAAAAATGAGCCGAACATATATAAATTTCAGATATTGGGCTCACGCATTTTTAAAAACAAGCCCATTTTATATTTGGACAGCCGAACATAAAAATAAATAATACATTAAATACATAAACCCTGATTTAATAATTCCTTACAATTAAAAAAACTAGATATATATTGAACTTGAGTGTAGCAACATTTGGCAGAAATCAGTACATACTAAAACAAATATCCTATAAAATGGGCATAAATCGCTAATTAACACCAAACCGAACCAAAAGAAAATTCCAAGAAATTATATTCATGACTAAAATACCAGAAGGTAAACCTACACAACAGGGAACATTCCAATCTTTCATAAACTAAATTATTAGTTTGATCTTTCATATACTAAATTATTAGTTCACAAACACCAACTTTGATTAGTAGAAATTTGATGGAATCTTGGTTGAATACATACCCCTTTCAAGTGACGCCAATCAGTATCATCATCTTCAGTTCCATCGATAAGGAACTCATGCGGAACCAAATGTATCACGCTCATCGTCTCTTGGAATTTGGAAATTGGGCAATTATACTGGTACCGACGCCACTCTGAATCGCCGCGACCAAGAAGACAGAGCTCGAGAGAGTCGTTGGAATTCCACCGTGAAACGGCGACGGAGCAGTCTGTGTGTGTCGGAGAATGGGAGAACCTGGTGGCGAAGTGGAAATCGTGCAAATCGAAAGGGAAATTCGTGGGGAGATTAATTTTGGATCTGGAAAAGGGGCAAAAGAAGAACATGGAAGAATCACCAGAGAGAAACAGAAGCCATCCGTCGGAAGAAGCGACGCAAGTGGAATTGGCGATTTCTGGAAGGTGAATATTGTAGCGGCGAATTTTGTTGTTATTGTTATTTTTGACGACGATAGAACAGTGGTGACCATCGTTGCCGCCGTAGAGAAGAGACCAATGGAGAGATTCCAATGAAGATTTGACGGCGGCGGATGAATTGGAAGAGGCGGAACGTGTGTTTTTGCAAAGGCCACGAAAACTGAGGAGATCAATCAGACCTAATCGATGTGAGATATCAGATAGGAGCTCCTGAGGGAGATCGGAGAAAGATGACATAATTTCAGTTTGCTTATCCTAGCAGTGGAAGATATGTATATATATAACTATCTTGGTTAACCACGGTTATATTATGATTTGCTGGTAATTTCTTTTATTAAAATCCATTTTAAAAATCTAGGGTAATTAAAAATCATAATAGGGTTAATTTGAGATTGTATTATCTTAGATCATATCCTTGATTCTCTCACTTTCAAATCAAATGAAATATTTCTGATTAATTAATTAGGAGATATCATTTTGGAAATTCAAAATTTGTATTTTAATTTTAAAATCTCAATCCCTACATTATAGTTCTAATTTGATTCACTCTTAACAATAAATATTATGTCATTTAATCATTATCAAAATTATTGTGTATCATGCATGCTTCATTTCAAAGAGTTTCACAAGAAGGTTGGAATTGGATAAATCAGGTTCATTTATAGTTCATAATAGCCATATGCCACTCTCAAGATTTGACACTGCCCTCAAGTTGAGAAGAGGAAATCTAGGCAAGAAGCTCCAATATAATGAATATAATTACATATATACATGCACATCTAAATTAAGTTATAGCTGTGTAAGTAATTATTGAAGATTGATATATATATATATAATTTGCAAAGAAAAGGTTGAAAATGGAAGATGAAACCTGACACCTGTTGTTTTTGTTGTCAACCCTAAAATTCTTTTAAAGATATCGACCATTCGTAGATCAATCAAACAAAAGTGTCTTTGGCTAGCCATATTTGTATGTACATTGTACAATTAAAATGAGCCTGGAGATTAATTATTTGATGTGTATATATGCATACACACTACACACATAAATATAATTAATTAATATATGTTTACATATATATATATATATATATACTTTCATATTACAGTGAATTTGGAAACCACACAACCAAACAAAAAGAAAAAGATGAGGTTCCGCAGAGAGACAGAGAAAAAGAGGGAACGAGTTCCATCAAATAGGTTAAAATATATATGTATATATATAGCTGCAATTGCTTGATTTTTTCTCCAATGAATTCTTATTTTTCTTCCTCAAACACCACTAACACCTGCAATTGCTTGTTTTAATTAGATCCATGCCATAAAAATTGTCTTCACGTCTGGAGCATACTCCCTTCGATCTCCCCCTTCCATAGTAATTCTAAAATGCAGTAGTCCTGCTCTTATTACGTATGACCTAACCCCCCAAAGGAAAAAAGCTCAGAATTATTAAAAATCTATTAAAAATATAATATTGTATTCTTAATTAGAGAGATTTTAGGTGGTAGTTATTTCTATTTTATTTTATTATCTTTTTGTAATTCAAATTTAAATTAGACCTTAGCTACTATTCTATATCATTTCATAGAGATTTTAGGCACGTATGGTTATATCCCATGAAGCATGGACACTTCATTTTGAAAGAGAGTGTCCATGCTTCATAACTTATATCTCATCTATTATCTATCTATCTATCCATCCATCCATCATCCNTGTAATTCAAATTTAAATTAGACCTTAGCTACTATTCTATATCATTTCATAGAGATTTTAGGCACGTATGGTTATATCCCATGAAGCATGGACACTTCATTTTGAAAGAGAGTGTCCATGCTTCATAACTTATATCTCATCTATTATCTATCTATCCATCCATCCATCATCCATTATTATATATATAAAAGAGAGTCTTAATTAACTCCATGCAATCAAATTAAGATTTTCTTCAGCCATGGTAATGCCATGCCATTAAAACGATTTTTAAAATTATAATTAAGCCAAGTGAGGTTAATTTTAAAATTAATGACGATTTGGTCTTTGAATTTGAATTGATTTTATATTTTTTATTCTCTAAATTTATACTAAATTATTATTTTTTGGTCCTTGAATTTATACTAATTTTTTTGTCCCCAAACATCTAATCATTAACAATTACAATAATTCAGAGATTGAGTAGCATATTTTAATTATTAAAAAAATTATTAGTTAACTCTCTATAAACTAGCCCACTGCCCATGCAATGCACGGGTAAATCGACTCATAGAATTGGCATATACATTGTTACATAAGATCGACAAAATATAAGATAAAGCATCATAAATGTGTACTTTAAAAAAGACTCGTAATACAAAATAACCATGATTAAATTAAAAATTCATATAGTTATAATAAAAAGTTACCATTATTTACAATAATAAATGACAACATTCCTAACAACGTAGATATACAAACTATTGAGTATTTTGAACAACTTATCGGCAAACAACATTAGACGTTATGTCGGGTTCCTTGTTATATCATCATGGCATATCAGAATCTTCAAACTTTCTCTTGAATGAGCTCTAGACATTGCAACGTCTAATTGACCATGGGTGAAAACAGAACGACAAAGATATAAACCAACATTTTATAAGGACTACTAACCTTGACTTTTATTTATAGTCATTGCAAAGGTCAACATAATGGGGAATTGTCTACGCTTAAATCTAAATGACAATTTAAAATCTGAAGGTGTTATTGACATTCGAGGAATAAGAACCTTTTCATCAATAAACTTACGAGATGTAATTACTGCCTCAATAACATGATCACTAAGGGTGCGTTTGGATGTGGGTTATAAGTTAAAGGAGGATAAAGGATGGGAGAGGTAGTAAAAGAGAGGTAAAGGATTTGTGTTATAAAGGAGATTTTTAGTAAATGGTGTTTGGGAAAATGAGAGATAAAAGAGAAATTATGATGTGAAATTATTTTAAAGGGTATGTAATGATTGTGGTAGGTTGAAATAATTGTATTGGTATTTTAAAGTTGTATAGGAGTAAAAATGGTAAAAATAAAGGAGGATAAATGAGTCTTATTTTGGTGTTAGTAAAGTGGTATGATAAATGATTGCCTCGAAATTTGTGTTAAAGGAGAAGTTAATAAAGGGGATTTTTGTAGCTGTATGGTAAAGGAGGTTGGAGGTGTGAATGTGGGACCAAAATGTAATTTTTGAGTACTGAATTGTAAATTTTTGGGGACTAGATAATATATTTTTCCTCTTTACTGTCTTTTAATTTTATTTTAAAATTTTGATACTACAAAAAATATTACCCATGTATATAATAGAGGAGGGACCAAAATGTATATTTTCTGAGGTATGAATTATGTATTTTTCTAACTTTTGTTCTTCAGTAGTTGCAGAACCAAAAACATTAGCCATATATATACTGAATGATGGACCCATATGTATATTTTTTTATATGAATTATACATTTTTTCTCAATAGTGTATAGTACAAAAAAATATTATCCATACATATACGGGAAGAGTGACCAAACTGTAAAGTTTTGGGATTCGAGAATTATAATTTTTTTCTTATATTGATTTTTTTGCACCACAAAAAAATTACTCATATATGTGTTAGAGTAGGGACCAAACTGTAATTAAATTTTCATACCACCAAAAATATATTTTTCTCATTAATGTTTCTGAAATATGCTTATAAATTTTCACACCACCAAAAATATTACCCTCGAATAATTATATTAGTGCAGAAGGGACCATAATGTATATTTTTGGGATCTGATTACACTAAAAAAATATTATTAAAGTTGGACTGATCTGTAATTTTTGTTGTCGAATGAGACAACAAAACATATTACCCATATATTCAAAACTGAAGACGCTAAGTTATAACAAACAACAAAAAATATTATTAAAGTTTTGGGAATTGAATTATATTTTTTTTTCTATTTTGAATTTTTTTTTATNAATTGTTTTTTTTTCTATTTTGAATTTTGTTTTTATATTTTTACACTTCAAAAAATATTACTTATATATAGGCCAAAGTCCTATTTTGGTCCCTCAGTTATGCTCAATGTTCCAAATTGGTCCCTCAGTTATTTTTTGTCTCAGAGAGAGTGGACCAACTGTGTCAAAATTTGGAAGACTGAGGGACCAATATGGAACGAAAAATAATTGAGGGACAAAAATAGGACTTTGGCCCTTATATATATACCGGAGGAAGGACCATATTGTAAAGCTTTGGGGAATGAATTATATATTTTTTTCCCATTACTTTAAATATGTTCATAAATTTTTACACCACAAAAAATATTACCCATATATATACTGTAGGAGGGACCAAAATNAGATAAATGAGAGATAAAGGAGAAAAATAAAAGAGGGGAAGATAGCTGTGAAACAAACAAGATTTTTTTTTTTTTTTCTGTAGCTCTGGTATTAAAGGAGTATTGGGAGATAAATAAGAGATAAGGCAAATAAAGGAGTTAACAAACGCAGCCTAAGACGTGAAACAATGAGACATGTTCCATTACACAATTCTAATGATATGTCTATATTATAAAGCAACATAATTAGAGCTACAATCTTTAGTTTGATCCAATTATTTGGAAGATCATAACCCTTGACAGACTTTAAGAATTTAGTGGTGTATGTGCGTTCATATTTTCAGATGGGGCAGTGTGAGAAAAACATATATTGTCGGAACTAAGATATACCTTTTTCCTCACCAGGAAGTTGTTGGAGCATGTAGTCATTCAATTTGGTAACATAATCAAGATTTGAAGCTAAAATAACTTGATCACTAAAATAGTTAGGAAGATAAAAATTATTCAGGAAATCTGGATAAGTAGAAACAATAATTGCTATAATGTAATGTATTTCATATCACCATGAATTATTAAATCATTGGGGATTTTAACCCCATATTTACCATCAACAATTTCATCACAAATCCTCCTATCTCCAACACTTAAAATCAACTTTGAGAACTCTCTAATGCTATTGGCATCTATATTCGAACTACCTTCCATGAGCCTCAAATTCTTTGTTAAACTAAGAACTTTGCATGAAAACCATATATAGGATGAATTACGTGAGGCCAATACAATGTCCTATCTAGTGCCTTTGGGAATAACATGAATGATTTGTCTAAATTCTCCTCCAAATACAACAACTTTTCTACCAAAAAGTAATTCAGTACTCTGGAAATTCTTAAAGCGTATAATGTCTTTTAATGTTTTATCAAGGGCTTCAAGACAATACCTGTTAGTCATCGAGGCTTCTTCTCATATTATCAATTTGGTATGCTCTAATAGTTCAGCAAGATCACTCCCCTGTGAAATGTTGCAAGACGACTCTTCATGACATTATAAAAGAATTGCAAATCAAGAATGTGCAATTCAGACACCAAGAATAAATTGAGATGCAATACTACTGGAGGCAACTAATTTAAAAGATAATAACATTGGAAAATGAAAAATTGGGATGACAAACAAAATAAAATTGTAGATTTATAAATGACGAAATCATGTAGAGCTTTACATATATATAAAAAAAAAAGCTTCAAATCTTGTTCAAAACATATAATAATCATAAACATATGGAAAAACAAATGAATATAGACAGTAATAACATTGGAAACAATTATTTTTTTATAGATCCCTAATTGGGTACCCAATCCAAAAATATTTACACTTACACTATGACTTGAACATGCTTTTTTCCATCAAGAGGTGACGAACAAAAAAAACAGTTTTAGTAACCAAAATGCTAACGGTGTAGAACAGAGTATTTAAATATCACTTTTAAAAGAATAAAGCACCAAAGTAAAACTGATACATACCTTAGGGTACCAAAGTGTAATTTACTCTTAAAAAATTATATAAAAATGTCCTTAGATGGAGACATCACGGGAAAGGAAATAAACACTCTATCCTTCTCCCCTAATCCCATGAGAAAATAAAACAACAAAAAATAAATTTCTAATACATAACAAAATTCAACAATCAAAATAAAAGAGAACATGGCGAAAGTAATATAATTTAAATCCCAAAATTCTTTATTGTTCACAAAGTGAAGTACTTACAACTCGATTCCTCATAAGTATAAGTATGGCTATTAGACATAGAAATCAATACAAAGCATACATCTTTAAAACAGAAAGATGAGTCTTCAAAAGGCTAATGTATTTTTCAACATCTCAATTCTAACATGGATAACATAGACAATTCAAAAGTTGTGTGCTCAAGATTTGAGAACTACACAACGAAATGAACATCTACTATTGTTTTCATAATAAACAAAAATATATAATTGATTGGGACCATAGTTTGAAGAACCGAACCGGACCGGCCGGTTCGAACTGGAAACCGCCGAACCGGCCAGTGAGCCGGTTTGGTTCACCTCTTTAGACCGTTTTGCAATCAAGCCACTTTCAAACCGGTTTGAAACACCGGTTTTTTGCTAACTCGGGTGACCCGGAAGTGAACTACCTTCACTGGACATGTACTAGAATTTTGACAAAATTGTTGCAGTCAGGATTTAAACCCAGTACCCTGTGCATAAATAGGAAGGGAAATACCACTGCACCAACACATGTGTTTGTTAACATAATGCATTCTAAATAATTTATTGTAATTCTTTTGGGAAGTGAGAACCATTAAATTAAATTAGTTATTATATGTTTTTCAATTTGTAGCTTGTTTAATACAATTATTTTTTAGTTTCAAGACTTGTTTGATGTGGTTATGTTTTAAATTTAAGTTTTATGTAGTGTGACTTAAATATTTACCACTCGTTATATGTGATGGACCTATGGTTATGTTTAAATTTTACTTTATATTTAAATTATTGTAAGATATTAATGTGTATTTGATTAATATATATATTTGAAAATGTATTTTTTAAGTTAACCGGTTGAACCAGTGACCCAGCGGTTGAACCATTGAACCAATGACCCGAGTCCTTCGCCGGGTCAATTGCCGGTCCGGTTTTTTGCACTATGATTGGGACACACATATTCTTACAAATTTTCATAAACCTTTGTTTTAGCAATCTACCCTTGATTAAAATTAATCGCAAGAACTTTTACTACAACTATTTCCCCAACATTATAAACATGACCAAATGCCACTTGAAACAATGCATTTAACCATCAACAAATTGTAGGAGCATACAACCATGATTATGTATTAAAGGCCATCATATTTATATCTAGTATTGATCTATATTTATACACACACATATATATATATATATATGTATATATATATAGTAGAGACCTTTCCCTTATTATAAATAAAATAGACATTTACAATTTTAAAAATTCAATTACTTAATAACATGAGTGTGAATGAAAATACTACATTGGATTCAATACTTTGAATGAAAATGCTAAGACAAGTTATAATAAGAAATACTAATATAATTTCAAATAAATCTTTAAGAATCAAAGAAACTCAATTTAAGCAAAAAGACAACATAGTAAAACTAAAAATTCTATAATAACAAAATGTTACAATTTCATACGAAAGCAATAGGCAAAAGAATATAAAATTGGTAATTAAAGGTTCTACCTCAAAAGGAACCCATCTATCATGTATGCTGAGGTAGAAGTAGCATCATCAAATTTAATAGAATACCCAACATCTCCAATAATTTTCAAAATCCCATGGTTATACTAAATTGTCATTTTAATTTGAAGCTTGACCAACATGACTTTATTTTGTTACACTCTGCCTCCTTGGCCACATAATTATTAGATATTGTTTTCTCTACAATACTAAAGGAAGAACATCTTTGAGGCAAATCTGCACAAGAGCAAGTGCATGACATCATACCTACATCCTCCTTTCAGCATATAAGATAACTATATGGGAAAAATAAGACCCATAAACAAAAGTAATAACCACTGTTTTTCATACTCTTAATGAACTCTGAAAGATTCTCAGCAGTTCCAATTTCAACATTTTATGGACATCCTACAAAACCAACATAGGTCACATTGGCATGCTCACCAAAATTCTCTTTGCTTAAGGAAAACTTCATATGGGAAGGAATTTGGTTCTTACTATTTGAAATTTATTTACTTCATTACATAAAAGCATTAAAAAGAAGTGGCCATCAAGTAGTGGTTATTTAGTCTACTTGGAAGAAAATCTAATTGAAATGAAGTTAAAGACACTTACATATCATCAAAAAGACCAAAAAAATAACATAAGACATAAACAAAATCTAGCATGTATAGGAAACTAAAGAATTTTACATAGTAGGTACGACAAAGTTTGCTCTTCTGTGCCAACGTTTCATAGTTGTAAAATTTAAGGTCTTTCATCCATACACACTATTCAATTATGAATGCTACCCATGATCCATTAATAACATAAGATAGAAAAATTGATTATACATCCAACCAAAGAAGTTATGGAACCTACCACACTAATAAAAATTTGGTCGGCTTTCATCTAATTAACTTGCACACCAACTCATTATACACTACTTTGCTTGTCAGTACCTAATGTTTATGTTAATCTCTCTATCTGGTTCATAGATTACCAATCTCAGACAATTCAATTAACAATTTATTAGGAAAAAGTTTTTGAAAATATTGTAGATATAAAAAACCACCAAGAAAACCTTATAAGGTGGAAGATTGAGTAGTTTCATACATGTAACTGATGTTGGTAATCGATCAACAACCTCATTTGAAGAATTATAGTAGCCCTTTGCACACTCTCGCAATTTAGAGTGTGCTGCAATCAAGTCTTCATATCTATCAAGTCATAAATTATCAAGCTTTTTTTTTCGGCCGAAATAAATTATCTAGCTTGATATCCCTACAATATGAAAATCTCTTGACAAAATTTATCTGCACGATAGTTGAACAAAGTTTTGTAATAATGTCTCAAAAATTCTTTTAGCAAATTTGCCAATTATGCCTTAGTTCAGTTATCTCTCTCAGCTAGGCCGAATATTTCAAAATGGTAAAAGTAGCGGTAAAAATTAAATCAAGAAACCTAAAACATTAGTCCTAGTTGAAGATATAAAAACAAATTGAAGATATAATGAATCATTTGCAACATAAATCTCAAGGGTCATCACAAAATTAAAGCAAAAAAGAAAAAATTGAGTCATGGCAATGACAACTCAAGGGAGATTGAGTTTGCTCTTGTGGATAGATGGTATTGAAGTGCGGAATCAATAGGAATATTAGGAGGAGTTCAATTGGGCAAGAACACATCATTTATTATGAATGTTGCGCATTGTAATGGCATCATTTTGGTCCTTAATTAGTGCCAATGATGATTGACAGAGTATGGATAAGAGTACTATGGACACCAGACTCACACTCGAACCTAGACATGATCAAGTACTATAATGAATCCCCATTCTTGTACTTGTCGAATAGTCTAATTCTCATACCGGACACAGACTTAGAGAAATTTATTTAAAAAATATATCTTATTAATATAACAATCATTTTCGTCAATATTTTCATCTATATATAATTACTAAAATTAAAAAATAAATTATAAATAAGAATGTATCATTAGAATACTTCAAGATATATGAAATATTTAATACTTAAAATTTATAATATAATATTTTCTCAATACTAAAGTTTTAAAATAATATATTTCTACTTCAAAGTTGTACCTCTTTTTACGTGTGTATACATATAATCAGATAGTTATTAATGTTGATTATTAACCAATACAAAAAAATCACAAAATATAATATTTATTCAATCGTTCTTTTTTCTAATTTAAGGAAAATCAGAAAATTGATATAAAATAACAATTAAAAAGTTCATGATTTAATTTACTACACATGGCATTAGCATAGTAGAAATAATATGTACATAATCAAATATAATATTGTATTCTTAGAGAGATTTTAGGTGGTAGTTATTTCTATTTTCTTTTATTATCTTTTTCTAATTCAAATTTAATTAGGCCTTAGCTACTATTCTATATCATTTCATAGAGATTTTAGGCACGTATTATATGTCATCTATTATCTATTATTTATCTATCTATCTTTATCTTTATATATATATAAGAGAGTCTTAATTAATTACATGCACTTGTATTCATGGCATAGGTGAGCTCTTGTGCATTCAATTTTATATACTATAATAGATAGATAGAGGGATCGACAAGTTTTCTTAATCTTATAAGTACAATCCAAAAAGAAAAATAATTCAAACTAAAATACATAAGAACTCAACAAATACAAACTCAAATAAATAATCCAGGACTTGAATATAAAAATTTGATGAATTACCCTATAACCCACTTCTGATTATCTAGTATTTATATGCTAATGTGGAAGAATTTACTTTGAGAAAAAGTCCTTTGATTGAGGAGAGATTGATTGAGAGGAGGTTGATTGCGAAGAGATTCCAATTAGCCTTTAATAGCTGAATTACTTAGGATAATCACATTGATGATTGCTTTTGTGAGCTTTTATGGTGATTACATAACATCTTAACATCTTAAGAGGAAAAGTGCCCTAAGGGCGTCCTACTATAGGGCGTCATCTTAAGGCCTATTATAAAAATTCATAATACACAAATCCGGATAAATAATTCCTTGCAATTAAAAGGAACTAGATATATATTGAACTTGACCATAATAATATAAATCAACATATACTCAAACAAATATCTTATGAAATGGTATAAATCCACTAATTAACAATATATTGAATTAAAAGAAAATCCCAATAAAATTAGATTCATGAGTGAAATACCAGAAATCAAACTTATTAAGAGGCAACAAAACCAAAAATAAAAACACCAAAGACTTCAAATTTTTCTATCTTCTTCTTGCTTACGAAACTAAATGAGTAAACTAATAATTTGGTACCGGAAAAGATCAACGAGCTTAGATCTCTAAAAAATTAAAATAGATATATCGTTACTTTTTAATCCTTAAAAAATTAAAATAGTATACTATTTAGCCCATAAAAAAGACTTATTATTAGTATATCATTTTGATCTTTCAGGGATTAAATTATACATTTTAATCTTTCAAAAACAAGTTTTGATGATCTTTTAGGAACCAAATTGTGAGCTTACCCAAATTAAATCCATCACCAGGTATAATTGGGAGAAATCTGATGGAATCTTGGATGAAACCATACCCCTTTCAACTGACGCCTAACAATACCATCATCTTCAGTTCCATAGATAATCTTCTCAGGCCGAATCAAATGGTGTACCCATTTATCAGTTATCCCAATCAACGTCCCACATATACTTAAACAACACGCTTCTTTGATCCCCAATTCCGTAATGATCTCCTTCCTCGTCCCACACATAGTTATAGAACAAGACAACTGCTGCTTAGTCACATTGAATATCACTCCATCTACACCATATTCATCTGTTGGCGGCCCAACAATAATACCCTTAGACCAACTCTTCAACTCGTCATCAAAAAACACCACGCGACCCATATTACGCTGATCGTCAATAAAGTGAAAAACCCCTTGGTAATGTATCACGTTCAATGTCTGTTTGAAATCGGAGATTGGGCAATTATACTGGTACCGACGCCACTCTGAATCGCCGCGACCAAGAAGACAAAGCTCGAGAGAGTCATCACAAATGCGCCGTAAAACGACGACAGAGCAATACCTGCAACGCGGCGAATGTGAGAACGCAGCGGCAAAGTGGAGATCATTCAAGGCGAAAGGGCATTTCTTCGGGAGGTTAATTTTGGCTTTGGAAAAGGGGCAAAAGAAGAACATGGAAGAATCGCCAGAGAGAAAGAGAAGCCATCCATTGAGAGAGGCCACGCAAGTGGAACCGACAATTTCTGGAAGGTGAATATTGTAACGGCGTGGAAGATCATCGTTGTCCAATGAGACGACGGTGATGGAACAATGAGGACTATCATTATCGCCGTAGAGAAGGAACCAACGGTGAGAATCCGACCAAGATTCAATGGCGGCAGAAGAATTGAAAGAGGCAGAACGAGTGTTTCTGGAGAGGCCGCGAAAACTGAAGAGATCGATGAGACCTAAACGATCTGAGATATTGGAGAGAATCTCCTGAGGGAGATTGGAGAAGGACGGCATAGTTTTAGTTTGGTTATCCATGAGTCCATGATGGTAGCAGTGGAAGATCACACATATATATATAATTAAAATCCATTTCAAAAATGTAAGTGTAATTAAAAATCATAATAGGGTTAGTTAATTTGAGAATGTATAATCGTAATTTGATCATATCTTTGATTCTCTCACTTTCAAATCAAATGAAATATTTTTGATTAGTCAGGAGATATCAGATATCATTTTGAAAATTCAAAATTTGCATTTTTTTTCTCGGTACAAATCAAAATTTGCATTTTAATTTTAAAACCTCAATCCCTACATTATTGTTCTAATTTGATTCACTCTTAATCATTATCAAAATTATAGTGTATCATGCACGCTTCATTCCCAAGAGTTGCACAACAAGTTTGGAATTGTGTATCATGCACGTATGACTCAATAAAAAAGTTCAAAAGTTTGGTCTTCACTTAACTATTCATTAATTGATTCATCTAATTACTATTAGATAAATAAATAAAAATAAAAGTAAATTAAATCATCTCAATCCGTTAAAGTTTTTGTATATATGTTAATCTTTTTGTTTTATAATTCTCATTATAATTAATGACAACTATTTTTGATTGTTTGCATATAACTTGTTAATCTCACAAGGTTATTGTAATGCTTAATTCACAAGTCATTTGGTATGACAATTTTAACTTGCTCATTTGTAACATTGGTACCTATACTTTTATTCTCTGTTATAAAAACCGGACCAGTTGAACCGCGAACCAGTCAGTGGTCCGGTTCGAGTTGAGCACAAAACCGGGCAAGCTGAGTACCGGTCAAAAACCGGGAAAACCGCCTTGAACCGGCCGGTTTTGAGGTTGAACCGATTCAATTTTTTTCTATTTTTTTTTTTACTTTTTCTTGATTAAAATGATGTTATTTTAAAGAAATTTGTTTCTTATTATGTTTAGACTCAAAATAATACATTATTTAATAGTTTTTACTTCAAAATTTGATTTTTTATCCTCCTAATTAATCACTTTCTTACTCAATCCAGCTTAAATTTAAAGAGTTTATTATATATTTTTATTATATTAAACTAAATATATTATTTTTTATTTATTTAATTATTAACGGT
>QANZ01051934.1:6018-16361 GCA_003254925.1 Chamaecrista fasciculata | reverse complement strand
TTCGATTTATAATATATATATTAAAGTAATATTTAAATTATAAAATCAAACTCCTCATGACTCATTCCAACCGATAGGATTTGAGCAAAGAAGATTTGATATCAAGATTTGATTTTGAGTCTCAAATTTAATTTGCCACCTATTTATTTCTGAATTATAATATTAGGTTTAATATTATAAATCAAAAGATATATTGAGATATCTTAGGATATCCAATATCTTAGAGATTTCCTAATTGGGTTAGGATTCCCTAAAACTAGGAATGAGAACACTATAAATAGGGCTCTAGGCACCTAACACAAACAACAAGTCACAACACACATCAATTCTTGGTTAGACTAAGAATTTCGCCTAGTGCCCCATTGAGAGTGAAAAATTCGCCTAGTCCTAATATTGTGAGAGTGAGTCGATTTTCCTGAAAAAGAGAATTGGACCTGCACCTGATAATATTAGTACTCCCCATTCAATCTTGATAATCAAGAACAGTTCTTGATTATTCAAGAATCATAGATAGAGTTCCCGTATTCACTTGGGAAGAAGTGAAGGAGGCTAGCACCTAGGCATCTGCCAAACTGCTCGTGTGGATCACCGGTAGAGGAAGGACACTCGGAGTGGACTTCTCAAATTCGCGAACACGATAAGTCACCGATTGAAATTAGGTAAACATCTTTACTTTCCTGGTATAAACATAGTTAGTGGATCCTGGAAGGAATCACAGAGTTAGCATATTTTATCAAGTTTTTTTTTTTTATTTTCTTCCGCTGCGCTCCCTCTGTGATTTCCCAACAGCATCTTGTTGCAAGTTTCAAGCATACAATATTTCATATGATCCAAGATTCGTTTCAAGTTGTTCCAAGACACTCACGCCTATTGTTTGTCAAATAATCAAGTAATTAAATGGTAACTTAGGTTAGAGTTGAGGGGAAGATGCCCCTTGCTTCGTTTTCTCTCCCCTTCTTCTCATCTCAACATCGTCTACCTTATATCGATGGCCAATCAAAGGGAGTTTGAACTTGCGGAAGCACAATCTCAAACCTTGAGAGCCTATATATACTCCCTAGAAGAGGATTGAGCTTGGAGGAGGTTGTGATTTACAACGATAGAGAGTAGATGGTGGTCCATTGTTGATACAATGGAGGTGAATCTTGTTGCAAGCTTCAAGCATACAACGTTTCCTATCATCCAAGATCCGTTTCAAGTTATTCCAAGCCACTCATGCCCATTGTTTGTCAAATTACCAAGTAATTAAATGGTAACTTAGGTTCAAATTGAGGTGCAGATGCTCCTTGCTTCGTTTCACTCTCCTCTTCTTCTCATCTCAACATCGTCTAGCTTATATCGATGGCCAATCAAAGGGAGTTCGAGCATGTCGAAGCACAATCTCAAACCTTAAGAGCCTATACATCCTCCCTAGAAGAGGATTGCGTTTGGAGGAGGTTGTGATTGACAACGATAGAGAGTATAGGGTGGTCCATAGTTGAAACAATGGAGGCGCATCTTGTCGCAAGTTTCAAGCATACAATATTTCATATCATCCAAGATCCGTTTCAAGTTGTTCCAAGACACTCACGCCCATGGTTTGTCAAATAATCAAGTAATTAAATGGTAACTTAGGTTAGAGTAGAGGGGAAGATGCCCCTTGCTTCGTTTTCTCTCCTCTTCTTCTCCTCTCCAGATTGTCTATCCTATATCCATGGCCAATCAAAGGGAGTTCGAGCTTGCGGAAGCACAATCTCCAACCTTGAGAGGCTAGACATCATCCCTAGAAGAGGATTGAGCTTGGGGGAGGTTGTGGTTCACAACGATAGAGAGTAGATGGTGGTCCACTGTTGATACAATGGAGGCGAATCTAGTTGCAAGCTTAAAGCATACAATGTTTCCTATCATCCAAGATCCGTTTCAAGTTGCTCCCAGTTACTAACGCCTATGGTTTGTCAAATAATCAAGTAATTCTATGGTAACTTAGGTTAGAGTTGAGGGGAAGATGCACCTTGCTTCGTTTTCTCTCCTCTTCTTCTCCTCTCAATATCGTCTAGCTTCCATCGATGGCCAATCAAAGGGAGTTCGAGCTTGTCGAAGCACAATGTCAAACCTTGAGAGCCTATACATCCTCCCAAGAAGAGGATTGAACTTGGCGGAGGCTGTGAATAACAACGTTAGAGAGTAGATGGTGGTCCATTGTTGATACAATGGAGGTGAATCTTGTTGCAAGCTTCAAGCATACAACGTTTCCTATCATCCAAGATCCGTTTCAAGTTGTTCTAAGCCACTGACGCCCATTGTTTGTCAAATAATCAAGTAATTAAATGGTAACTTAGGTTAGAGTTGAGGGGAAGATGCCCCTTGCTTCATTTTCTCTCCTCTTCTTCTCATCTCAACATCGTCTACCTTATATCGATGGCCAATCAAAGGGAGTTTCAGCTTGTCGGAGCACATTCTCAAACCTTGAGAGCCTATATATACTGCCTAGAAGAGGATTGAGCTTGTAGGAGGTTGTGATTTACAACGATAGAGAGTAGATGGTGGTCCATTGTTGATACAATGGAGGTGAATCTTGTTGCGAGCTTCAAGCATACAACGTTTCCTATCATCCAAGATCCGTTTCAAGTTATTGCAAGCCACTCATGCCCATTGTTTGTCAAATAATCAAGTAATTAAATGGTAACTTAGGTTTGAATTGACGGGCAGATGCCCCTTGCTTCGCTTTCTCTCCTCTTCTTCTCATCTCAACATCGTCTAGCTTATTCGATGACCAATCAAAGGGAGTTTGAGCATGTCGAAGCACAATCTCAAACCTTAAGAGCCTATACATCCTCCCTAGAAGAGGATTGAGCTTGGAGGAGGTTGTGATTCACAACGATAGAGAGTATAGGGTGGTGCATAGTTGAAACAATGGAGGCGCATCTTGTTGCTAGTTTCAAGCATACAATGTTTCATATCATCCAAGATCTGTTTCAAGTTGTTACAAGTCACTCACGCCCATGGTTTGTCAAATAATCAAGTAATTAAATGGTAACTTTGGTTCGAATTGAGGAGAAGATGCCCCTTGCTTCGTTTCACTCTCCTCTTCTTCTCATCTCAACATCGTCTACCTTATATCGATGGCATTTCAAAGGGAGTTCGAGCTTGTCGAAGCACAATCTCAAACCTTGCGAGCCTATACATCCTCCCTAGAGGATGATTGAGTTTGGGGGAGGTTGTGATTAACAACGATAGAGAGTATAGGGTAGTCCATAGTTGAAACAATGGAGGCGCATTTTGTTGTAAGTTTCAAGCATACAATATTTCATATCATCCAAGATCCGTTTCAAGTTGTTGCAAGACACTCACGCCCATGGTTTGTCAAATATTCAAGTAATTAAATGGTAACTTAGGTTAGAGTTGAGGGGAAGATGCCCCTTGCTTCTTTTTCTCTCCTCTTCTTCTCCTCTCCAGATTAAAATTAAACGTGCCAGGTCCTAAAATCCCAAACGGATCCGCTGGTAGAATTTAAAACCTGTTAAGATAGTGGTATACCTCACGAGTTCTAATCGGTTGGTTGTACAAGGCGTGTCCTAGGAGTCAACTCACAGCGTTCTCCCTCTGCCGGTGATCCACACAAACAGTTTGTCGGGCACCAAGGTGCTAGCCTTCTGTTCTTTTCTCCAAAAGAACAAGGGACCAATCTACAGTGCTTTTGAATTCAAGAACTCCTTCTTGAATCAAAAGGGAAGGATGGCGCAGAGAAGACAACCCCACAATAACTCCTTCTTGTTTTTCTTCTCTCACAAACCCTAATTTTTTGTGACTACAAATCGAATTTCCTAACTCCTCAGGCAAAGTCGATTTTTCCTCTCTCAACTCTTGGGAGCCAAAAATTTTTCTCACTTAATGAGCTAGGGTTCTTGAAGGTGGCGACTTTGCTCTCTTCTCTCTCTAGGGAAGAAAACAAAATTTTCACAAAATGATTTGTCACACTTGCTCTAGGCGCCTAGCCCTAGAGCTTATAATTATATGGTCAAAGTGCACTTTTGGTCCCATAACTTTTACTCAGGTTTCAGTTTGGTCCCATTACTTTTTTTGTTGCACTTTTGGTCCCATATCTTTGCAAAAAGTTGCAGATTTGGTCCCGTATCACTTTTGGTCCCATATCTTTTGGTCATGTTGCAAAATTGGTCCCATATCTTTGCAAAAAGTTTCACCGCCAGTCCCACTTGATCCAAATATATGAGACCAATTTTGCACCTGACCCAAAGATATGGGACCGACTCTGCAACTTGACTAAAAAATATAGGACCAATTATGTGACATGAACCAAAGATATAGGACCAAAAATGTAACACAGGACCAAATCTGCAACTTGAGTAAAAGATATGGGACCAAAAGTGCAACAAAAAAAGTTATGGGACCAAATTGAAACCTTAGCCAAAGTTATGGGACTAAAAGTGCACTTAGACCTAATTATATTTAGAGCATTATTATAATTCTATAATTATACTATTATGGCTTCATCAATTGAATTTCAAATTAAAATATTACTTTAATATTTAATTTAAATTCAAATCGTAATCTTAGGGAATCAGATGGAAGATCAAATCTTCCCTTGGGACCCACTAAGCCATGCGCCATATGCCTCTAAATTCCTTTGGAATTTTATAAATCAAAATCATTCCTAACAATTAGGAAGTCATGATTTTCCAAAGATCATGAGTTAGGATTCAAATCTTTTGATATCTTCATCAAATCTTTTGAATTCAAACTCATGATTTAAATTAAATTAATAAATCAATTTTATTAATCTAAATGCCACAAATGAGGTGCCACCCTCAAATATTATTGGAGAATTTTATAAATCAATAATCTCCTAACTTTTAGGAATCTTCTCTGATTTATTTTTCCCTAATATTATAATTGTAAATAATTAATCCCTATTAATCATTTAACAATTATTATATTTAAACTTGTCCCACAAATTTAAATATTTCACAACTGTAGATTATTTAAGACAAGACTTAATGTCCCAGACATTCTGCTATGTCTTAAATTGTGTCACCAAAGTGACCCATGAATTAACCCTAATTCGTGTCCCTTTAAGCGGTGTCCTGATCCTGCTCATGTGTGACCCAGCAGGCCTCACGTGAAGTTGGCAGCAAGCGATCTCTATGACCTACAAGTCGTGAGCGGACTCTAGCAAGCCATCACGACTACCCAAAACACGTGAGTTATCGTTTTTAACAAAACCGACTTAACCTTAGTACCACCTTGTCATAGACCCTATTGTCACACGATATCTTGGTCATGGATTAGGCACAGGAATGTCATCCATAATCCAAACCACAAATTTCTCGATCTTCTTGAGTAAGTCCTATTTCCCAGCGTGGCCACGCATATCCTGGACAGACTCATCGAGGGCGCCAGTTAGATATCTCTCATTTCATGAGGGACAAAATCCCATTTTGGCCAATCCACATTCCTCAGCACGGCAATCAACCAAACCCGTACCTAGCCCTTATGGCTACCCTGCTACGGGCAACGTTAGACTAGGCCAAAGTCTGACAATTGCAACGCCGAAATAATGATGACCTCAGGTCTAAGGCGTCATGACAGGCGTACAGGAGAGGCAAACTGATGACTAAACCCATGCAGGACTCTCTGGGTCATGTCCAGCAACTCGTAACCCCTTACGTAATTGCACCATGACTCTCGTAAAGCATCTAGTGCATGTATCTCCATACACCGAGGTCATGCTGGTCTTAGTTCATTTCAAGTTCCCACCAGAATGAGCGACCAGGGACTGTTAAGATTAATTATCACATAATTAATCAAGGACTGTTATCATAGTAAACATGCTAATAATATGATAACCATTAATTTATCTCCATAAATTAATCAATATGTTCAAAACATATTTATAAAATGATTGGCCCTTGGGCACAATCTCCAACAGACTCCCACTTGCACTAGTTACAATCATTAATCAAACTGTTACTACACTAGGAACATCCATTAATGTGTCTAATCCCCATTTGACATTACATGACGTTCATGTAAGACCTGTGCTAGGGGTCTCGTAAGAGGATTGGCAACATCATCCTCGTCTGCTACTTTACATATCTTGATATCACCATCTCAAGGTGATCACGTCTGAGTATATATCACTGTCGGAACATCAGTGGGGATCCAATCCCATTTGGTGTCTTCCTGTCTCTACAGGGTGACCACCAAGCATACTTCAGACACTAGTTTTATGGTCTGCGTCTCCACGCGATGAACCCTTTGTTGTAGAATCAGCAATCGTGCTCTGCTTGGAACCTTTCCAACTCACGATGCCACCGTTCAACAGAAACACGTATCCATACTGTGATTTAAATTTATCTTGGTAGGTTTGGAAAACGGGCACCAGTGTAACCAATTACACATCAGTTCCACCATAAACCAAGAATTCATCCTTAGTTCTTCCTAAGTACTCAAGGATGCTTATGACAGCGGTCCAATGATTTTTACCAGGGTCTTGTTGGAACCGGCTTGTCATGCTCAGGGCAAACGACACATCGAGTCGAGTACACAGCATGATGGATCCTATTGCCGAAGCATATGGGATGCCATTCATGCGCCCTCGCTCAACAAGTGTCTTGGGACACTGTTTCTTGCTTAGGACTAAACCATGATTCATTGGTATGAATCCCCTCTTGGAATCTCGCATACTGAACCCCTTCAGTACCTTATCCAAGTATGTACTCTGACTCAATCCAAGAAGCCTACGAGATCTATCTCCATAGATCTTGATACCTAGAATATAGGCAGCTTCTTCTAAGTCCTTCATTGAAAACGATTTTCCCAACCAAGATTCATAATCTCTAAGGTTGGAACATTATTTTCAATGAGCAAAATGTCATTGACATAAAGCACCAAGAACACAATCGTGCTCCCACTAACCTTCTTGTAAACACAAGGCTCGTCAGCGTTTTGTAAGAAGCCAAACTCTTTGACTACCTCATCAAAACGATATTTCCAACTCCGAGATGCTCGCTTCAATCCATAAATGGATTTCTGAAGCTTGCATACCATGTCTGGTGCCTCAGGACATACAAACCCCTAAGGTTGTGTCACGTACACATCCTCGGGCAGCCTTCCATTAAGGAATGCTGTTTTGACATCCATTTCCCATATCTCATAGTCATAATATGCGGCTATGGCAAGGAGGATCCTAATGGACATGGCCATCGCAACAGGCGAAAATGTTTCGTCATAGTCAATACTATGACGTTGCGTAAATCCCTTCGCAACTAGCCTCGCCTTGAAGACGTTGACATTGCCATCCATGTCTGTTTTCTCCTTAAAAACCCACTTGCACCCTACGGGTTTTACCCCTTCGGGTGGAGCGACCAAGGTCCATACCTTGTTGTCATACATGGACTACATCTTAGCCTTCATGGCTTCAACCCATTTTTCGGAGTTGGGACCCACGATAGCTTCTTGATAGGTGGTAGGTTCATCACGCTCCATGAGCAACACTTCCTTGTTCTCAGTCATCAAAGATCCGTATCTTTGAGGTTGAGAACGTGTTTTATCAAAGCTTTGTGGTCCTTGTGTCTCCGGAGGAGCTTCCACAACATCTTGTGGACCTTCTCCAGTTTCCGTCTGTGCCTCTGAAGTGCCTTGTGGATCTTGAACTTCTTCGAGATCCACCTTACTCCCACTGTTTCTTTTGGAAACTAGATCCTTCTCTAAGAAGAACCCACTTCTGACTACAAACACTTTGTTGTCAGTCGGGCAGTAAACATCGTATCCCCTTGTTTATCGTTTGCTTGTTGCTTAACGTAAACTTCACATCCCCAAACTTTGAGATAAGACAAATCGGGACTCCTCCCTTTCCATACCTCATATGGTGTCTTCTCAACTGCCTTAGACGGAACACGGTTAAGTGTGAACGTGGCGGCTTCTAAAGCATATCCTCAAAAGGATCGTGGAAGATCGGTCTGACTCATCATAGATCGTACCATATCTAATAGGGTTCGATTCCTCCTCTCGGAAACACCATCCCACCATGGGGTTTCAGAAGGGGTAAGTCGTGAGACCATCTCACAGCTTCTATGATGATCAATAAATTCTTGGCTCAAATGTTCGCCACCTCGATCGGATCGAAGTACTTTAATTTTCTTGCCAAGTTCGTTCTTAACTTCATTTTGAAATCTCTTGAACGTTTCAAAAGACTCTGACTTGTGCTTCAGAGTCAAAACTACTGAAGTCGTCAGCAAACGTAATAAAATAAGAGTAACCACCTTTAGCTTGAGTACTTATGGGTCCACATACATCACTATGTATGATTCCCAAAAAGTCAGATGCCCTCTCACTGTGGCCAGTGAAAGGCGCCTTTGTCATTTTTCCAATTAGACAAGATTCGCAAGCATCATATGATTCATAATCAAATGAGCTTAGAAGTCCATCTCTATGGAGCTTCTCTAGGCGTTTCTCGTTTATATGGCCTAAACGACAATGCCAAAGGTATGTAGGATTAGATTCGCTAATCTTAATCCTTTTCGTATCGATGTTATAGATTTTGTCATCATGTTGTCGTTCCAATTTCAAGACGTAATGTTTATCTTGCAAATTACATAAGCAAATAAACATCATCTTTATGAATTGAACACCATTCTTTACCATTTACATATATAAAATCTTTCTTATCCAAATAAGAAAGAGAAATAATGTTTAAACTTAAAGAAGGTACATGATAACAATAAAATAAGCCCAGAGGGCAAAACAATCTCGCATGTTCCCACAGCAACAACAGCAACCCTTGCTTTACTGCCCACTCGTAGGTCCATCTCGCTTCTGTCCAGCTTTCTACTGTCTCTAAGACCCTTCACATCAAATGTGAAAACCACATGCTGTATCTAATACCCAAGCGGTGAAAGTAGACAAGTGAACGTCTATAACAAAGATACCAGAAGTAGAGATCTTATTTCTCTCCTTATTCTTTTGATCTTCCAAATACAATCTGCAATTTCTTAAAAGGAAAATTGCATCCTTTGAAGGCCTTGCCTTCTTGGTAGGTAGTGGGTTAGGCTCAGCCGCTGGCTTGGTCCCACCAAACTTGGCGTCTCCTTTCCTCTTTCCTTTGCCCTTCCCTTTCCCCAGGTTCTGGAACGTTTCCTTGAGATGTGTGACCATCTCAACAGCCGACAATATTCCCGTGCTCAACTCTTTGAACTATCGTGGCTAGCATCAGGCAAGCAACGTCCACAGAGTCATTGAAGTGCTTCACAAGCAGTTCCTTGAGCTCTTGGAGCGTCCTTGGAATGCTCTCCAAGGGAGGGATTTCTAGGACACAAACTTTCCTTCGTTGGGTGAGAACAATTCTCAAATTACAAAACCAGTCAAGGAAGTCTGCAGCTCCCTTCATTGGGTGAGAACAATTCTCAAATTACGATACCAGTTAAGGAATTTTGTCCCAGACAATTTATCCTTCTCAAGGATAGATAGCAGTGATAACGTTGAACTATTGTTTGCCATTGATTCTTCAACTAAGATACGAAAAGTTTAATTAACAAGAAAAATAAATATCCACCATTTTATAAAACCCAGTAAAATTTATTATTGGTGGCTAAGACCCATATTTCACCAAAGTTTACCGTCGCTGAGGGCGATCATGCACTCTTTGGTTATTTAGGTAGGTAACTCCTTACCAATAACATCTCTATGTGACTCTTAGATCCTTATGGGACTGTATCATCATATGATACTTATTATGGCATGTTTATCCCATCTAATGCCTTGAGGTCCAAAATCGTTTTGATAACCCCATTAAGTCACACAATAAAACTTGTGAATGGCTAGGTTCAAAACAACGAGACCGAGGCCCAATCCCATATCATCAAGGCCCAACTAAATACGTGTCACTGAGGGCGATCACCGCATTTAAAGAACCAGGATTTCAATAGGCGTCGTGTTGAAAATCCCATTCACCCGTGTCTCCTCAAGGTCAAGGTAGATACGTGTCGCTGAGGGCGATCACCACTCCACGATGAACAAGATTTCGACAGGGTGTTTTATTGACGGCATTAAAACTTAAGATTTTTCTAAAAGGGTTTGATTTTTAAAATGCTCCGTTTTATAGTTTAATTTTAAAACTCCTTTTAAAATTAAACGAGTCATGCCACATGTTTATTTCCCCATGTATCTCATACATATAAACTGTTGGAGATTGTGCCCTAGGGCCAATCATTTTATAAATATGTTTTGAACATACTAATTAATTTATGGAGATAAATTAATGGTTATCATATTATTAGCGTGTTTACTATGATAACAATCCTTGATTAATTATATGATAAATAATCTAAAACTGTCCCTGGTCGATC
>QANZ01051924.1:1529-12821 GCA_003254925.1 Chamaecrista fasciculata | reverse complement strand
GACAAAAACTAAAGAGATTATTAAAGATATCCCCTCAAGCTTCTAAAAAGCTCCATTGTTAGTCCTTTACTCTTTGTCATCCCTTTTTTCTGTTAAAAAAAAAAAGGAAAAAACTAACTTTCGTCTCTCAACAATTTTGTTTTTTTACAAAGGGAAAGATCCTTAATGCAAAAGGGAAAAATTATTGGGAGATGAAAGTTAGTTTTTTTCTCTTTTTTTTCTTAACAGAAAAAGTGGATGGAAAATAGTCAGGGACTAATGGTCGAACTTTTTGGAAACTTGAGGGACCAAAACAGAACTTTGAGCAAACATAAGAGACCAAAACAGAATGAGAAAAACTTGAAGGACTAAAACGAAACCTTGAGCAAACATGAGGGACCAAAACAGAATGAAAAAAAACATGAGGAACCAAAACAAAACTTTGAGCAAACATGAGGGACCGAAATAAGACTATGACCAAATATTTATATGTATAATTTAAGCCTCATCAAAGACATTTGAGTTTAGGAATCAAAACTCGTTAAGTATGAAGATGTTATGATTTAACTGCTCTGAATTCATTTTTAAATTCAGTGAATGTGGATTTCTTTGAAGTACAAAACCAAAACCAAATTTGACTAAGAAAATTAATCTCCGAACACATAAATTCTCATGCAGGTGTGGGAAATTACTGATATATATTTTTGACTACTTTTCTGATATTCTTTTGGCTTCAAATCTGAGATATATGGTTTGGCCTAAGTCTAACCTTTCAAATAAGATTTGAAAGGTTTTGAATTAAAATTCGGTTAAAGTTTGTATAAGTCAGAATTAAAATTTTTAATTCAATCCAGGATCTCTTTTGTAAGAAATTAAAAAGGTGAGTGCATATGTAAGAGAATCTCTTATACAAGTAATTCAAATTATTTATATTTACTCTAATATGAGTTATTTCTCATCCCCGTGTTGCTGGACACTTATTAAATTTTACACGCAATGTGCAAGACTGCAAGTATATATATGTAAACTATTTAAGTCAATATCTTTGGATGAAACTAGAACAAAGAGTCACACTGAGATTTCAAATACTTAAAAATACATCACCGAATTAACGTATACTAAATAACACAAGATTCCTGGAAACTTCAAATAACATGTAGGCCGTATTGGAATGGTTTTCATTATCTAAAATGAAGAACATTTCCCAACATTATAAGTTAAAGGACAGAGAATTTATGGTGAAACTGTTATTGGATCATTGTTAATTCCAATAAGCTTCCTTATCCTTCTCCAAAATGATGAAAAGCAGAATGACAACAATTCCTCTGTGTTCCACTTCCTTGGTTTTGGCTTTGTATTCTTCTCCTTTTCATTCTTCTTGTCACTCGACATTTTTTTTTGTCTTCTTTGTGTTCACTTTGTTTTGGAAGCTTGTTTCTTATGCATGTTTCGGATAATTGTAAAAATAGGACTTTCTTTTCTATCGAGATTGTTTCAAATTTGCCGCAAGCAACCCCTTTGCAAGAGGAACATCATCGATCTGATCAATGTCTGGCTGCTTCTCAACCACTGGCAGTTTAAGCAAGTTATCAAATCCACTGTGCACATCCTCTGAAAACTTCCACTAATTGTGGGTGCAAGGTGTCTATTAACTTGTTGCTCAACGTCTCATATGTAAGGGCATCTAATTTCCTGAAAGAATGAGTTAAGAAGACATTATTTGCTTAAAATTAGAACAAGAAATCAAATTTTATAGCAAACCATAAAAATTTCCACAGACCTTAACCATGGACGTACTTCCTCAGCCCAAACAATTTTTCTATGGAAAGACAGTTAAACAGAGTCGAAAAATTTTGAACAATCAACAACTGAATAAATTCTTTGTGGCCTGTGCCAAGTTTATCCTTGGAGTTTATTTTTAGACTAGTTTTATCTTTTCAACATTAATGGGATCTCGCTATAGAATGTCATAAGATTTTTGGCGAGTTCAAGGCCAATTTGTTTGCCGGTTGACACCGACAAGCGTTTTGTGTAGTCCCATTGCTTTGTGCATTATTGTTCTCCCTTGATTAACCTACATTAAAAAATAATAATAGAGGAATTTCAATTAATAAAAAAAAGTAATTGTAACAGAATAAAAGAGTAAGTTGGAGATGATTAACCAATTTTCAATCATTACAGATGAAGGATAAATCGATAAACCAACCCATTTTCTCAAATTCCAATTTCATAACAACTTTTTTTTTTCAAAGGAGTATATATGTTCTATAACACATCCAAAAGAAAATCTCATCACACTTTTTTTCATCAAATTTCTCAAAAATATTAACAAGAACATTTCAGAACATTATTCTCCTACAGGATCCAACATCACACCTTTGAGTTCTTCACTAGTCATATAGAACCAAAAAAACACATTTCCTCGATCTCATTGAGTCATTGTTTCCTACCTTACCCGAAGACCTCCTCTACTTTGTTTTAAATATATTACTTAATTCTAATTGTCCTTCAAGCTTCAAAGATGGCTTCTAAAAACCCAAACGCCCAGCAACAACCTATAAAAGGTCTATCAAATGAACTAAGTGTAAATATTGAATGCTAATAATAAAGGATTAAACAATACAAAATTACATCAGTGAATTAGATTAAGGTTTTTTCTAATAGTCGTTTCGGCATTTCTGCTAAACAAGACAGATGCCACACCAAAGTTGTTGAAACTAAGACAAAAATTAAAAAATAATTAAGAGAACTTATAATTCCAACTGAGTATATATATGTTCTTTAACACATCCAAGAGAAAATCTCATCGCACTCTTTTTCATCAAATTTCTCAAAAATATTAACAAGAACATTTCAGAACATTAATAGTAGGGATGGAGGTGCTCACCTATTTTAATCAAAGAAATCATAGTAGAGCAAACTTCAACATTCCATAACTTCTAAAAACACATCGAAATTCATCGTGGGAAGGCTGTCAGAAATTCAAAATAAGCAAAGATCAGATTCACACATTAAAAACGAAACAGAGTTTTGTTTTGGAATGATCAATAGGAAGAAGTACCAACGTTTCAAAAGAAAATGAGAAAACTGAAGTTTGTTTTGCAATTTGTAAGAGTGAGAGAAACAGAGAGAAGCTGCGGCAACGAAGAGAAATGCTCAAATGCCCCTTTTAAGTTTTAACCTAATCTCCACTTATTTATAGGCCAAATAATAAAAAATAGAGCATAATAATATAAGGCCAAATAATAATAATAAAAAAAAGAGCATAATAATATAACGCCAAATAATAGTAATAAAAAAAGAACTGAGTTTTATTTTGATCCCTCAAGATTCTTTAGAGTTCTGTTTTGGTCTCTCTAGTTTTTTCAATTCTGTTATGGTCCCTCAAATTTTTAAAAAGTTTCACCGTCAGTCCCTCACTCTTTTCCATCTATTTTTTCCATTAAAAAAATAAAAAATTGGTTTACATTTCCCAAAAATTTTATTTTTTTACATTAAGGTCTTTTTTCTTTTTATAATATATAATAGAATCAAGATATAAGAAAGAAGAAATAAATGGACGTTAATCAATTTCACCCAAAATAAAAAATAGTAGTCGACTTCTTGCGTCCATGGATCTCTCTCGCCGCCTCTTCTTCTTCCACAAGTTTTCAAGATCTCTCTCGCCCTCTTAATTGCATCACTGACGGCAGCATATGCATTGACATCAGTAGAAATTTGAATCTAACGATGGATCAAAGAAGAAGAAGACGACCCCGACAGAAAGAAGATTTCACTATGTTATTTTTTTTTAGGGGGGGGGGAGTGGAGTAAAACCCCAATTTATTTATTTTTTTCTTATGTTTTGATTCTATTATGAAAGGAAAATGACTTTAATACAAAAAAAGTAAAACTTTTGGGGGAATGCAAAACCAATTTTTCTTTTTCTAAACGGAAAAAATGAATGCAAATTGGAGAAGGACTAATGGTGGAATTTTTTGAAAACTTGAGGAACCAAAACTTAATGAAGAAAACTTAAGGGACTAAAACAAAATTTTAAGAAAATTTGAGAGACCAAAACAAAATTTTGGCCTAAAAACTGGTTTTTTTTAGGCAACAGTGGGACTACCCCACGAGGACAAAAACGATAACAACAAAATCAAAACGTCAAACAAAGCGCACCAAAACGAGAGAATTACGTCAAATTTTGAATACAAAATGAGATAAAATTGAAGTATTAATTGTAATTATTTTTAATAATTAAATAGCTAATCATTATTTTGTTTACACCAAAATAAATTTATGAGTCTCACCTTCTTGAATTTCTTTTACGTTTTCTCACTTGTATTTTATATTTCTTTTATTATTTATTTGTTATTTGTTCTCTTTTAATTATTTATTTTAGGGTAAATTACACTTTGGTACNTTATTTATTTTATATAAATATTTTTAAAAACATAATATTTTTACTAATATTTTGAGAATAGTTGAAAACAAATTTGATTTAAGCAAGCAAACATTGTTCATTGTTTTGCTCTATATTCTCAATTGATTGATTTTTATTATTTTTTTTGTTCTTAATTTTTAATTGTAAATAAACTGAATTAAGTTATTTAATTTAAGGTAAATTACATTTTGGTATCCTGAGGTATGGATTGGTTCTATTTTGGTACCACGTTCTTTCAAAAGTGATATTTTGGTCCCTATTCTATTCGCTGTTAAATTTTGGTACCCAAATTTTTTTTTCGTTACCTCACGTGCAAGTCATGTGCATTGTTGAAAACATGAAATCCATCATTTTAAACTCATATTTTACGGTTCAGTCTCCAAAAAACACAATTCAGTATGTACTTGAAGGTAGAGAATTTTGTGTTATTTTTTAGACTGAATAGTGAAATATGAATTAGGAGGATGTATTTCGTGTTTTTAATCATGCATATGACTTGCACGTACTTTTTCCCGTTAAAAGGTAACGGATAAAAAGTTTTTGATACCAAAGCACTAACGACGAATATGATATATTGTATTAAAATGTCACTTTAAAAAGAATATAGTATCAAAATGGAACCAATCTATACCGCAAGATACTAAAATATAATTTATTTTTAATTTATATTATTATTTATTGTCTTCTTCTACCTTTATTTGATACTTCAAGTTATATAATACAATATTTATCATGTTTTTTTATCATAATCAATGCTTTATTAAACAAATAATAGAGTGTGAATAGTAGGAGTGTATGACCATCTTATACTATGTTTTTGTGTTTATATATATATATTATATATTATATTTATATACGCATGCATGTGGACACATATGTTCATGAGAATTTAATCACTAAATCACTTTCTAATCTAATCTAATATATAATATTAATAGCAGGTCTCAAATATATTGATGGTGAGAGGCTACCAAGTGGTATTTAAATGAGAAAATTAATTTATTGTTAATTGGCTAATCATGTATCGACACATATACAAAATTCTATAAAAATTTAATTCTCTTCAATGTTGGTCATAAATTCTTTGTCACTTAAGGGCTTTAGTTGCCATGTAGCATCTACTAGGATTGTGATAAACTAATCACATACATCCATTTTGCAACTTAATCCCTACAAATACCTCATGTCACCAAATTTGTTGATTTGTCATTTATTTATATGATTGGTTATCAATTTCACCCGTGATTATGGCATCTAATCTATATTAAAATCAATTGTCATCAATTGTTTTAATTTATAATTAATACTTATACATTACCCTTAGAAATGATTTTAAATTACATCAATTAAATAAGAAAACATGATGCATTTGGATCGCTTAAGATCCTCATTTTACTATATAATTTGGTTTGATATTATGCATAAAACTACGTTGTCATAAATGAAATTGAAGGATGATTGAAGATTGTGTGACTATATTGATTGTGTCCCAATGTAAAAATTCACCCTTGTTAGTTTACATTGATCAATTAATTGTTTGTCGAATTTGTCATTTACAATAAGTTTTCTGTGGCTCAAATATATACGAAGTGGTGTCCCACTATCGAGATTGATGGAAGTAGTGGTATAGGTTTCTCTGTCTCTTTTTTATTTATTTACTATTACAACACTAAGCTTCAATTTTATGTCGTTTTTCATGTTTTCTATAGCTGCATAATGTACATTTAACATTTTTTTTGGTTACCACATTTAACATATTTTATTGTTAATATTTTGTGTTGCATATTTCTTATATAAATTCTTTTTTTGATTTGACAAATTTCCAGGTCAAACAACTGATCAAACAGGATGAGTTTGTAGTTTCTTCAATGAGTAATCTTGATCTATTGTGAGTTTATAGTCTATTAGCGTGAACTTCTTAAATATCTATTAAAGGTTGTCTTTGGTTATATATTCTACATGATTGCAGTAATTCTTAGCACAATTGATGAATATAGTGTGTTTGGTGCATGTCATGTTTCACTGAGGGATGAGTCCCTCCCTGTTTATTCGTGATGAATATTCGGGTAATGGCTATGGTGGATTCCATAGTTGACCTAAGTGTAGATTCCTTATGTGACAGGCTGATTGGTATTGTGCACACATTGAGAGACGTTCTGGAAGCCTAGGTCTTAATGACCACTGTTATTTGACCATGACATTTGTGCTGGTTACCTATGATGGGGTGTTGGTTGACACGATTTGTCACCTCCAGCTTTATGGTATTCTAGGAAGCATGGACACTTCATTCTGAGGGCATGTCGCCGTGTCAGACACGTGTCCGTATCCGACACCTGTAAGACACCCACACGACACATATTCATAAGTTTCAAAATATAAAATTATTTTTTTTTACTTTAACATGACAAACAATAAAAAATAATAATACATATGACATATATTATGAATAAATATTATAATTTTTAAAGTTCTCATCAAAATTTATAGACTTTTAATTATTTATATATATAAATATATGTCGTGTCGTGTCATGTAAGTTTAAGAATTTGACGTGTCGGTGTGTCCGTATCCGTGTCGTGTCCCGTTTCCGTGTCCGTGTCAGTGTCCATGTTTCCTAGATGGTATTATTATTTATTTTGATATGGTGTTGTTGTGCTGGTATTGCTTTATAGTGGTACTGGATCTTATATGGATGTAAAGGTTGACACAGGAGTCCCCGCCAACTTTACCAGTTATTCAGTTGTCGTTTTTATTTGGATTTATTAAGAATGGTTACTATTAATGACTAGTTCATTAATTGATATATATATATATATATTAGAAATGCATGTGTAAACCTTGTTAGAAGTTTGTGTTTTGAGTGGGGGTTATCGTTTAAGTAGAGAGACTTGAATCCTACTGAGAATTCCCAAATTCTCACCCTACAACACTTTAGTTGTGAAAAGTGCAGGTTTAAAGTTCGTACAGTTCGTGGGAGCTCAAAGACGGACTCAGGTAGTTTAATTAGAGTTTGTTTTATTTGTTGTTGTCTGAGTTGAGCCCTGCGTGACTGTTTAGAGGCGAAGGCTCATGTACTTTCTCATAGTTTTTGTTCTTTTGAGTTTTAAAAGGGCCGTGTAACAATGTTTTCCTTCTATATATATTTTTGNGTTTTAAAAGGGTCGTGTAACAATGTTTTCCTTCTATATTTTTGTTTCATCTGCTATAAAAGTCTAAGACGTTACAATTTATCCAGGGATAATCAAAATATATGACTTTCCTCAAAATATTACAATTGTCCAAATGTTATATGCTTACTCTTTATTTTTGTTAATTTTATCTTATGTAATTAGACAAATTGATGATATTTTTATATAGACATTTTCGTAGTAAAATTACACATTAGCATATTATTATAATTTAATTATTTATCAATATTGTAAAATATTTTCTTACTATAGAAATATATATATATATATATATATGAATATATTTTTTGAAAAATTATTCAAATTTTTATTTCAAAAGTATCTATGTATGTTTTTAATATCTAAACACATACATAAATTTGGATACATATGGAAATTTAAAGAAGATTGATTTTATTCAACAGAGAATACTAAACACATACATCTTACATCTATGAGATATTATAGATAGCTTGTATTTTATACCATAGAATCACATACCACGACATCTAGAATCACATACCACGACATCTGACGTATTATAACATCTGATATTACAGTGTACCAAACACACCTTATTTCATCTCACTCCCATTTTATTCATGTGATCATCATGCTCATTGAATCAGAAACACAAAAGAAAAGCAATGCAATTATTTCATACTCTGCTAATGCTTCATGTTCATGTTTTCTAACAGAAGATGATAGATACTCTTTTTGATCATTTAAGAAGCATTTCTCAAAACCCATTCTACCAACGTAGGGATGCCAAGTCCAGTGGCACCTTGTTTCTTCTCGCTTGCCACTAAACCAGCCATGTCAATATGCAGCAATTGAACCTTATCATCAACAAACTGCAAACAGGAAAGAATCATTTATTTCAGAAATCCCAAACATAAAACATGTATGAGCAAGAGAAGAAGTACAAATAAAAGTATATGACTTCATACAACAAATTAAAGAGTACATTGTCCATATTTACAAACGACATGAACTTGTTCTGAGGTTCTTTGTGTACCGTTTCTATACATTTTAGTATTTTACTAACAAAAACAAGATATATGGTAAAGAAAAAAAGGTTAAATAGTCATTTTCGTCCTCAAACTATGGGATTAGTTTTATTTTGGTCTTGAAACTATTTTTTATTCTGTTTTAGTCTTCAAACGATGAAGTAAGTTACATTTTGATCCTTAAACTATTTTTTGTTCTGTTTCAATCAATCCTTAAACTTTCGTATTTGTTTTATTTTGGTCTTCAAACTTTCATATTTGTTCTGGTTTGGTCCTCAAACTTATAATAAGTGATTTGACAAAGAGATAAAGAAATTTTTTCACTCTTTACAAGAAAAACTAACCATAAATTTCTGTTATTTTGGTCCTCAAACTTATAATGAGTGACTTGNATTCCACATAACATAATCCTCATTACAGCCCAAAGCCCAATTAGCAATACAATCAGCAGACCTATTCCCCTCACGCAAAACATGAACAAACATAACGCTCCAATCTCTCTGAAGCGTCTTCTCGATAGCCCCAAGAACACCTCCCCCAACTATGGGATTAGTTTTATTTTGGTCTTGAAACTATTTTTTGTTCCGTTTTAGTCTTCAAACGATGAAGTAAGTTACATTTTGATTATTTCTGTTATTTTGGTCCTCAAACTTATAATGAGTGACTTGGCAATGCGAGATCGAAAAACTTTCACTCTCTAAAAGAAAAATCAACTATAAATTTATCTATAATTTGTGACTAAAAATGAAAATTTTTCTTTTTCAATTTGTCAATCCGCTTATTATGACACATATAAGTGAGAAATAATCTATCTCAACTATCCAAGTTAAAAATAACGGTAGAAACCAGATGAAATCACATTTTAGAGACTAAAACAGAATAAAAAATAGTTTGAGGACCAAAATGAAACTAATCCCATTGTTGAAGGATCAAAATGAAACAAAAAATATTTTGAGGACCAAATTGAAACTGGCCCCATAATTTGAGGACCAAAATGAAATAAAAAAGTTTGAGAACCAAAATGAAACTAACTCTATAATTTAAAGACCAAACTGACAATTTAACCAATAAAAATTGCTTGACAATCATGACAGAGTATTAAAACTAGTAAGATATAAATACATACCTGTTTCAAGGAGAGAGCAGCATTTATTGCACCACCTAGTGGACCACCAGTGTTCACCTTGTTGACCTCCTATTGCATCCTCCATAATTTTTCTCCTCTCACTTCTGAGGCTTCCAAAATTTCTTTTGCTAGCTCATCATTGTGTGTAAATAAACCTATTAAAACATTAGTTAAGAATCAGTAACAAATGATATTTGATAATGACGGGATCATTAAGAGAGTTTATGTAGAGCACCAGTGAAAAAGCCAACACAATGTGCCCACTTTAATAGAAATAACTCTTTCAGGTCAGCTAAGATATTCTTTTACTTGAATCAAGAAAAATTTCCGGAGCCACTCGGGTAATAAGTGTTAGTCAAGGTGTAGCATCAGTTGTTCCATGATAGAGGCTCATGTGTAGGGCTAAGTCATAGTCAAACCATAGGGGCATCTGCTCTACTGTGAGTTAAGCAAATAAAATTGCGTTCTTATTAACAATTGGTATCAGAACCAAGATTACAGGTTCGATTCCTAGCGGGACAATTGCTTAGGGTAAGATTGTTAGCCAAAATGTGACATCAATTATCTCATGAGAGAAGCTCCAGTGTAATACCAAGTCATAATCGAACCATGACACTTGTGCTTCTTCTCTATTGTGGGTTAAAGAAATAAAGTTGTAATCTTTTTAACAATTATAACTTTTTACTAAATGTATGCGCTAATATTATTTTGGTCCTTTATGTTTGGAAATGTTCAAATTGATCTTAAATGTTGATAAAATATTTCATTTTGGTCCCAAATTATTAAATATTGTTATATTTCTCTCGTTTTAAGTTCGAATTTAATGAGTTAAGAGCTATGTATTATTCTCAAAGAATACTTTTTCTAATCGGTTGGGACCGTCAGCAAACGAGGTCAAATTGGTATGAAAGTAAAGTGCTCGTCTCACTGTCAAATAAACAAAATTGATCATATATCTCTTGTTTTAAGTTCGAATGATATAAATTCAGCACTATGAGCTATTTTTAACAAGTATTTTGAACTTGAAATGCGATGAAAGATGAAGATGCGTTTAAGTACCTTTTCAGCACCTTTGTTGTTAACCTATACAAGAGATTCCACGTCCTTAATTAGTACATGATTTCAGATGTTAACACTTGATAAATAGACAAGGTCAAATATTAAAGTGTTATTATAAAAGACTTCATAAGCCGAATCGAACTTCATTGATTGTCAACTTTATACCCCAATATTAATGGATTTAGTACCAGATATTGCTAGCATACATTTGAAGCAATGACACACTGAAAAGATTGCAAGAGTTTCAAGGAATACAAAATGTCTTGGGTCATAAATTTGGAGGTTACACAGTAAAAGCATCAGTCTAAAAATTTTTGTTCAGAGGTGTTCACGGGTTGAGTTGGGTTGGGTTTAGGGCGGGTTGGCTCGGACTTACTAGTTTATTTGGCGGGTTGAGTTGGGTTTGGTTAAAGAAAATAATTGAGTCAACCCAAACCAAAAAGTGGCGGGTTGGTTTGGGTTGGGTTGACGGGTTAACCCATACTAGTTTTTTTATTTTTTATATATTTATTTTATAAAAAATTT
>QANZ01051910.1:2376-14930 GCA_003254925.1 Chamaecrista fasciculata | reverse complement strand
TCGCATATTATGACTATGAGATATGGCAAATGGATGTCAAAGCATCATGGAAGGCTGCCCGAGGATGTGTGCGACACAACCTGAGGGGTTTGAATGTCCAGAGGAACCATTAAAGGTGTGCAAGCTTTGGAAATCTGTTTATCGATTGAAGCGAGCATCACGGAGTTGGAATCATCGCTTTGATGAGGTAGTCAAAGAGTTTGGCTTCTCACAAAACCCTGATGAACCTTGTGTTTACAAGAAGGTTAGTGGGAGCACAGTTGTGTTCTTGGTGCTATATGTCATTGACATATTGCGCATTGGAAATAATATTCCAACCTTAGAGATTGAGAATCTTGGTTGTGAAAATTTTTCCAATGAAGGATATAGAAGCTGCCTATATTCTAGGCATTGAGATCTATAGGGATAGATCTGGTAGGCTTCTTGGATTGAGTCAGAGTACGGACTTGGATAAGGTACTGAAGGGGTTCAGTATGCAAGACTCCAAGAGGGATTCATGTGGATGAATCAAGGATTGACCCTGAGCAAGAAATAGTGTCCCAAGACACTTGATGAGCGAGGGCGCATGATTGGCATCCCTTATGCATTGGCAATAGGATCCATCATGCTGTGTACTCGACCCAATGTGTCGTTTGCCCTGAGCATGACAAGCCGGTTCCAACAAGACCCTGGTGAGGATCCTTGTACCGCTGTCATAAGCATCCTTGAGTACTTAGGAAGAACTAAGGATGAAATCTTGGATTATGGTGGAATAAATGTGTAAGGGGTTACACAGGTGCCTGTATTCCAAAACCTACCAAGATAAAATTGCAGTATGCGTACGTGTTTCTCCTGAACGGTAGCATCGTGAGTTTGAAAGAGTTTCCAAGCAGAGAACACGATAGCTGATTCTACAACAGAGGGTTGGTCGCGTGGAGACGCAGACCATAAAACTAATGTCTGAGGAGTGATTGGTGGTGACCCTGTGGAGACAGGAAGACACCAAATGGGATTGGATCCCCACTGATGTTCCGACAGTGATATATGCATGCACATATATACACTCAGACATGATCACCTAGAGATGGTGATATCAAGATATGTAAGGTAGCAGACGAGGATGATGTTGCAGATCCTCTTATGACAATGTTAGGAACAGTAATGTCATATGGAGATCCCTAGCACATGTCTTACATGAGCATCATGTAATGTCAGATGGAGATTAGACACATTAATGGATGTTCCTAAGAGTTAGGAACAGTTGGATTAATGATGGTACCTAGTGCAAGTGGGAGTCTGTTGGAGATTGTGCCCTAGGGCCAATCAATTTATAGATATGTTGTGAACATATCAATTAATTTATAGAGATAAATTAATGGTTATCATATTATTAGCATGTTTACTATGATAACAATCCGTGATTAATTATGAGATAATTAATCTAAACTGTCCCTGGTCGCTCATTCAAGTGGGAACTTGAAATGAACTAAGACCAGCATGACCTTGGTGCATAGAGATGCATGCACTAGATGCTGGTACGAGAGTCATGGTGCAATTATGTAAGGGGTTACGAGTTGCTGGACTGACCCGGAGAGTCATGCATGGGTTTAGTCATCAGCTTGCCTCTCCTGTACACCTGTCACGACGCCTTAGACCTGAGGTCATCATTATTCCGGCGTTGCAGTTGTCAGACTTTGGCTTAGTCTAACGTTGCCCGTAACAGGGTAGCCATAAGGGCTAAGTACGGGTCTGGTTGATTGCCGTGCTGAGGAATGTGGATTGGCCAAAATGGGATTTTGTCCGTCGTTAAATGAGAGATATCTAACTGGCGCCCTCGATGAGTCTGTCCAGGAAAATGCATGGCCACGCTGGGATTTGGGACTTACTCAAGGAATCGAGAAAGTTTGATGTTTGGATTATGGATGACTTTCCTGTGCCTAATCCATGACCAGGATATCGTGTGACAATTGGGTCTTTGACAAGGTGGTACTAAGGTTAAGTCGGTTTTGGTAAAAACGACAACTCACGTGTTTTGGGTAATCGTAATGGCTTGCTAGAGTCCGCTCACGACTTGTAGGTCATGGAGATGACTTACTGCCAACTTCACGTGGGGCCTGCTGGGTCACACACGAGCAGTAACAGGACACCGTTTAAAAGGGACACGAATTAGGGTTAATTCGTGGGTCACTCCGGTGACACGATTTAAGACACAGAGGAAATGTCTGGGACATTAGGTCTTGTCTTAATTGATCTACAGTTGTGAAGTATTTAAACTTGTGGGAAAAAATTTAAATATAATAATTGTTAAATGATTAATGGGGATTAATTATTTACAATTAAAATATTAAGGAAAAATAATTCAGATAAGATTCCAAAGAGTTAGGAAATTATTGAATTATAAAATTCCCTAATATTGGAGCATGAGGGTGGCGCCTCTTTGTTGAATCTTATTAATAAAAATGTTTTATTAATTTAAGTCATGAATTTGAATTCAAAAGATTTGATGGAGATATCAAAAGATTTGAATTCAAAAGATTTGATGAGATCTCAAATCAGGATCTTTGGAGAATCATGACTTCCTAAGAGTTAGGAAGGTTTTTGATTTATAAAATTCCAAAGAATTTTTAGAGGCATATGGCGCCTTCTTAGGTGGGTCCCATGGGAAGATTTGATCTTCCATTTGATTCTCTAAGATTACGATTTGAATTTAAATTTAATATTATGGTAATATTATAATTTGAAATTCAAGTCATGAAGCCATATTATTATTATTATTTAGAATTATAATAATGCTCTAAAAATAATTATATATATATCCTAGGGCTAGGCGCCTAGGTCAAGCATATGAGAGAGAATTCATTTGTGCAATTTTCATCCTCCTTGTTGAGAGAGATAAAAATCGCCACCTTCAAAACCCTAGCTTCCAAGTGAGGAAATTTTTGGTTCTCAAGAGTTGAGAGGGTAAAATCGACTTGGCCTAAGGAGTTAGGCAATTCGATTTGTGGTTGCCAAAAATTAGGGTTTGTGAGAGAAGGAAATACAAGAAGGAGTTCTTGTGGGAATTCTCCTTGCGCCACCTTTTGGAGTTTGAATCAAGAAGGAGTTCTTGAGTTCAAATACACTGTAGATTGGTCCCTAGTTCTTTTGGAGAAAAGAACTGAAGGCTAGCACCTTGGTGCCCGAAGAAACTGTTCGTGTGGATTACTGGCAGAGGGAGAACGCTGGGAGTGGGCTCCTTGGACACGCCTTGTACAACCAGAGGATTGAAACTCGTGAGGTATACCACTATCTATAAAAGTTTTAAATTCTACTAGCGGATCCGTTCGGGAATTTTAGGACCTAGCGTGTTTTATTTTAATTTTATTTTTGCTTCCGCTGCGTTAGGCGCCTACAATTCCCAACAGTGGTATCAGAGCCACGCTAGTTCTAGGATTTAAAACTGTTTATGTGTACATGTGATGTATGATATGTGTGTTTACCGCTTTCAATCACGTTTTTGGTTTTACAAAAATCCACCGAACTTTTTCTTAAAAATTCAATCTACAGAAAAAGGTGCAAATTATATGTATGAGATACATATAAGTCGATTGGATCGACTGGAAAATTTTTCTTGATGATTTAGGCCAAAATCGAAATTCCTCTATAATTATAATTAAAAGTGTTTTAATTATAATAATTATAAAGGTGGCTGAAAATTATTAAAATTTGGAATTTTAATATTTTTGGGGGTCAATATTTATAAATTCTTGAATGAGATTCATGGTATTTATAATTATTGACAAAAGGCCTAATCTCAAGAAAAGGGCATGTTAAAATTGCACAGACCTAAAGTAAACACAATTTTAAAAGAGTTTTAATTTTTGTGTTTGTTACCGTGTTTGACAATAATTATATGAAGTGTTCATATTTATATTGTGTGGTGTTGGATATGGCTCTAGGAGGTTTATTTCGGTAAATACGGCCTGCGTGTCGTCTCCCTCTACTCTGGATGTAAAATTTAAATTTCTGTTTATACCTCAATGTAACTGGGGTTTATTCACGTGTAATTTTTATTTTTCCTTTTAGAAAGGTTCTCTCATTGGCTTGGGAGAACTCTAGGGTAGATGGGCCATATCTAAACACGGTGTTTTATTATGCATTTAGTTGTATGAGATGCGCTAGATGTATGTTTTAGGCTGCGATTTTAACATGCTAATTTATATATATATCGCGCTACCACGTATACGATACGAGCGTGGGATTTTGTATGAGATACAAAATCTAGGCACATGTTTATATGTATGAGATACATGGGGAATAAACATGTGACATGACTCGTTTAATTTTAAAAGGAGTTTTAAAATTAAACTATAAATCGGAACAATTTTATAAATAAAATCAAACCCTTTTAGAAAATTTAAGTAATTAATGCCATCGCTAAAACGCCCTGCCAAAATCTTGTTCATCGTGGAGCGGTGATCGCCTCCGCGACACGTATCTGCCTTGACCTTGAGGAAGCACGGGTGAATGGGATTTTCAACACGATGCCTGTTGAAATCTTGGTACCTTTGAATGCGGTGATCGCCTCCGCGACACGTATTGCAGTTGGGCCTTGATGATATGGGGGTTGGCCTTTGGGCCTCATTGTCTTGAACTTAGCCATTCACATGTTTTACCGAGTGACTTAATGGGGTTATCAAAACGGTTTTGGACCTCAAGGCATTAGATGGGATAAACATGCCATAAGTATCATGAGATGATACAGTCCCATAAGGATCTAAGAGTCACATGAGATGTGATTGGTAAGGAGTTACCTACCTAAATAACTAAAGGGTGCATGATCGCCTCCGCGACGGTAAACTTTAGTGAAATATGGATCTTAGCCACCAATAATAAATTTCACTGGGTTTTATAAAATGGTGGAAGTATTTTTCTGCTAAATAAACTTTTCATATCTTAATTGTAGAATCACTGGCAACAAATAATAGTTCATCACTATCACTGCGATCTGTCCTTGAGAAGGACAAGTTGTCTAGGACGAAATTCCTTAACTGGTATCGTAATTGAGAAGTGTTCTCACCCAACGATGGAAGCTGCTGACTTCCTAGATTGGTTTTGTAATTAGAGATTTATTCTCACCCAACCAAGGAAATTTTATGTCCTAGAGATCCCTCCCCTGAAGAGCATGCCAAGGACGCTCCAAGAGCATAGTGAATTGCTTGGAGAAGCACTTCAATGACTCTGTGGACGTTACTTGCCTTGATGCTAGCCACAATAGTTCAAGAGTTGAACAAGGGAATATTGTCGGCTGTAGAGATGGTCACACATCTCATGGAAACGTTCCAAAATCAGGGAGAAAGGGAAGGGCAAAGGAAAGAGGAAAGGAGACGCCGAGTTTGGTGAGACCAAGCCAGCGGCTGAGCCTAACCCACTACCTGCCAAGAAGGCAAGGCTTTTAAAGGATGCAATTTGCCTTTTGAGAAATTGCAAATTGTATTGGGAAGATCAAAAGAATAAAAGGAGATAAGATCTCTACTTCTGGTATCTTCGTTATAGACGTTCACTTGTCTACTATAACCGCTTGTGTATTAGATACAGCATGTGGTTTTCACATTTGATGTGAAGGGTCTTAGAGACAGTAGAAAGCTGGACAGAAGCGAGATGGACCTACGAGTGGGCAATAGAGCAAGGGTTGCTGCTGTTGCTGTAGGAACATGCGAGCTTGTTTTGCCCTCTGGGCTTAACCTATTGTTATCATGTACCTTCTTTAAGGTTTAAACAATGCTTCTCTTTCTTATGAGATAAGGAAGTTTTTGCATGTGTTAACTGAAAAGAATGGTGTTCAATTCATTAAGATGATGATTATTTGCTTATGTGATTTGCAAGATAATCATTGCATCTTGAAATTTGAACGTTAACACGATAACAATATCTATAACAATGATACAAAAGGATTAAGATTGGAGAATCTAATCCTACATACCTTTGGCATTGTCGTTTAGGCCATATAAACGAGAAACGCCTAGAGGAGCTCCATGGAGATGGACTTCTAAGCTCATTTGATTTTGAATCATATGATGCTTGCGAATCTTGTTTACTTGGAAAAATGACAAAAGCTTCCTTCACTGGACACAGTGAAAGGGCGTCCGACTTGTTGGGGATCATACATAGTGATGTATGTGGACCCATGAGTATTTAAGCTAGAAGTGATTACTCTTACTTCATCACGTTCACTAACGACTTCAGTAGGTTTGGCTATGTCTACCTAATGAAGCACAAGTCAGAGTCTTTTGAAATGTTCAAAAGATTTCAAAATGAAGTAGAGAACCAACTTGACAAGAAAATCAAAGTCCTTCGATCCGATCGAGGAGGCGAGTATTTGAGTCAAGAGTTTATTGATCATCTTAGAAGTTGTGGAATAGTTTCACAACTTACTCCTCCTGGAACCCCACAGTGGAATGGTGTTTCTGAGAGGAGGAATCGGACTTTATTAGATATGGTCCGATCTATGATGAGTCTAACTGATCTTCCGCCTTCCTTCTGGGGGCATGCTCTAGAAACTGCTGCTTTCACACTTAACCGTGTTCCGTCTAAAGCAGTTGAGAAGACACCATATGAGATATGGAATGGGAAGAAGCCCATTATGTCTTATCTCAAGGTTTGGGGATGTGAAGTTTATGTTAAGCAACAGCCTAACGATAAACTGTCTCCCAAATCCCTCAAGTGCTTGTTTGTAGGATACCCCAAGGAAACAAGGGGATACTATGTTTACTGCCCAACTGACAACAAAGTGTTTGTAGTCAGGAATGGATTCTTCTTAGAGAAGGACCTAGTTTCCAAAAGAAACAGTGGGAGTAAGGTGGATCTTGAAGAAGTTCAAAATCCACAAAGCACATCAGAGGCGCAGACGGAAACTGAAGAAGTACCACAAGACGTTGTGGAAACTCCTCCAGTAACACAAGGACCACGAAGGTCTGATAGGACACGTTTTCAGCCAGAGAGATATTACGGATTTCTCGTGACTGAAAACAAAGATGTGTTGCTCATGGAGCGTGGTGAACCCACCACCTATCAAGAGGCCATCGTAGATCCCAACTCTGAGAAATGGGTTGAAGCCATGAAGGCTGAAATGCAATCTATGTTCGACAACAAGGTATGGACCTTGGTCGCTCCACCCGAAGGGGTAAAACCCGTAGGGTGCAAGTGGGTTTTCAAAGAGAAAACAGATATGGATGGCAATGTCAGCATCTTCAAGGCGAGGCTAGTTGCGAAGGGATTTACGCAACGTCATGGTATAGACTATGACGAAACGTTTTCGCCCGTTGCAATGGCCAAATCCATTAGGATCCTCCTTGCCATAGCCGCATATTATGACTATGAGATATGGCAGATGGATGTCAAAACAGCGTTCCTTAACGGAAGGCTGCTCGAGGATGTGTACATGACACAACCTGAGGGGTTTGTATGTCCAGAGGAACCAGAGAAGGTATGCAAGCTTCAGAGATCCATTTATGGATTGAAGCAAGCATCCCGGAGTTGGAATCATCGTTTTGATGAGGTAGTTAAAGAGTTTGGCTTCTCACAAAACGAAGATGAACCTTGTGTTTACAAGAAGGTTAGTGGGAGCACAATTGTGTTCTTGGTGCTATATGTCGATGACATATTGCTCATTGGAAATGATATTCCAACCTTAGAGATTGTGAAATCTTGGTTAAGAAAATCATTCTCAATGAAGGACTTAGGAGAAGCTGCCTATACTCTAGGCATCAAGATCTATAGAGATAGATCTCAAAGGCTTCTTAAATTAAGTCAGAGTACATACTTGGATAAGATACTGAAGGGGTTCAGTATGCGAGATTCCAAGAAGTGATTCATAGTGATGAATCATGGTTTGCCCTGAGCATGACAAGCCGGTTCCAACAAGACCCTGGAAAGGATCATTGGACCGCTGTCAAAAACATCCTTTAGTACTTAAGAAGAACTAAGGATGAATTCTTGGTTTATGGTGGAAGTAATGTGTAATTGGTTACACAGGTGCCCGTTTTCCAAACCAACCAAGATGTTTTAAATCGCAGTTTGAAAACGTATTTCTCCTGAACGATAGCGTCGTGAGTTGGAAAGGTTCCAAACAGAGCACGATTTCTGATTCTACAACATAAGGTTGGTCGCATAGAGATGCGAACCGTAAAACTTGTGTCTGAGGTAATTTTGGTGGTTACCCTGTGGAGACAGGAAAGACACCAAATGGGACTGGGTCCCCACTGATGTTCCTACAGTGGAATATATATATGTATATATATATACTCTCAGACGTTATCACCATGGGATGGTGGATATGAAGGGTAGCATTCGAGGATAATGTTGCCGATCCTCTTACAAAGCCTCTTGCAAGGGTCATACATGAACGACATGTAATGTCTATGGAGATTAGACACATTAATGAATGTTTCTAGTGTAGGAACAGTTTGATTAATGATTGTACCTAGTGCAAGTGGGAGTCTGTTGGAGATTGTGCCCTAGGGCCAATCATTTTATAAATATGTTTTGAACATATTAATTAATTTATGGAGATAAATTAATGGTTATCATATTATTAGTGTGTTTGCTATGATAACAATCCTTGATTAATTATATGATAAATAATCTAAAACTGTCCCTGGTCGATCATTCACGTGGGAGCGTAAATGAACCAAGACCAGCATGACCTCGGTGTATAGAGATACATGCACTAGATGCTTCTCGAGAGTCATGATGCAATTATGTAAGGGTTACAAGTTGCTGGACCGACCCGGAGAGTCCTGCATGGGTTTAGTCATAAGCGAGCCTCTCCTGTACACCTGTCACGATAGCCTTAGACCTGAGGTCTTGACTATTCCGGCATTGTAGTTGTCAGACTTTGGCCAAGTCTAACGTTGCCCGTAACAGGGTAGCCATAAGGGCTAGGTACGGGTTTGGTTGATTGCCGTGCTGAGGAATGTGGTTGACCAAGATGGGATTTTGTCCCTCATTAAGATGAGAGATATTTAACTGGGCCCCTCGATGAGTCTGTCCAAGGAATGTGTGGCCACACAAGGAAATGGGACTAACTCAGGAAATCGAGAAAGTTGTGGTTTGGATTTTGGATGACATTCCCGTGCCTGATCCATGACCAAAATATCGTGAGACAATAGGAATTATGACAAGGTGGTATTAAGGTTAAATCGTTAAGTCGTTAAAGCGATAACTCCCGTGTTTTGGGTAGTTGTGATGGCTTGCTAGAGTCCGCTCACAACTTGTGAATTATAAGATGATTTACTGCCAACTTCACGTGAGGCCTGCTGGGTCACACATGAGCAGGATCAAGATGCTAATTTTTGGGACACGAATTAGGGTTAATTCGTGAGTCACTTAGGTGACACAATTTAGGACATAGTTAAATGTCTTAGGACATTAAAACTTGTCTTAAATAAATATCTATGATTAAGGTTTTAAATTTTTTGGACAGATTTAAATTCAAATTAATTGTTAAATAGTTTTACAATTAAAATATTAGTGAATAAATAAATTAAATAAGTTTCCTAAAAATTAGGGAATTATTGATTTATTAAATTCACTAAAATTGGGAAATAAAAGGATGAGGGTGGCGCCTCATTATCTTTGTTTTTATTAATAGAAATTGTTTTTATTAATTAAATAAAGATAAGATAAATATCTTTTGGAAAAGATATAGGATTTGAATTAAAAGATATTAAGGTAATTCTTTTATTCAAAATTGTTAGGAATTAGTTATAACTACCTAAGGAGTTTGGGTTGTTATAAAATTCCTCCAAAAACTCCATGAGAATTTCGCCTACCCCCTTTCTTGGGATGGAAGATTTGATCTTGCATTTTAGAGTTTGGGTCTAGGCTAAAGTCGATTTTTATATTTAATTATTAAAGTAATATTTAAATTATAAAATCAAAATCTCATGACTCATTCCAACCAATAGGATTTGAGCAAATCAAGATTTGATCCAAGATTTGATCTAGGATAGGTCAAATTCGAAAATTGGGCTTTATTTTTGAATTATAATATTAAGTTTAATATTATAAATCAAAAGATATTTTGAGATATCTAAAAGATATCCCATATCTTAGAGATATCCTAATTGGATTAGGATTCCCTAAAACTAGGAATGAGAACACTATAAATAGAGGCACTAGGCGCCTATCTCAGAGATAACTCACAACACAGATCAATTCTTGGTCAGACCAAGAATTTCGCCTAGAGCATCTATAGAGAGTGAAAAATCGCCTAGTCCTAATATTATGAGAGTGAGTCGATTTTCTTGAAGAAAGAGAATTGGACCTGCACCTGATAATATTAGTACTTCCCAATCAATCTTGATAATCAAGAACAGTTCTTGATTATTCAAGAATCATAGATAGAGTTCCCGTATTCACTTGGGAAGAAGTGAAGGAGGCTAGCACCTAGGCATCTGCTAAACTGCTCGTGTGGATTACTGGTAGAGGAAGGACACTCTGTGGACTTCTCAAATTCGCGAATACGATAAGTCACCGATCAAAACTAGGTAAACATCTTTTCTTACTTAGTATAAACATAGTTAGTGGATCCTGGAAGGAATCACAGAGTTAGCTTTTAGTTTTATTTGCGTTTTAGTCCAAAAAATTTTTATTTTCTTCCGCTGCGCTCCCTCTGTGATTTCCCAACACGGTCCCCACGGGTTTAGAACTTGAGGTGATGCTGTGTGCGGTTCCCTCAAGATTGGAGGCAGAATTGAAATATCATAATTGTGTGTTACTTGTGATTAGATGTGAATTAATTGTTGAATCTTGTTTTGTATTAAGCCTTCACTTGCTTATAAATTTATGGTTGTCATGAATTGGGTGATGTCGAGGCTTTATTTTCTAATAAACTGATGATTATTGTGAATTCGTTGTGTTGACTCTTCACCCGTTGAGAAATTAAAAATTGTGTTATGCTGAATATTGACATTACGGATATTAAATATTTTATTACTAATGATGGTTAGAATGACATTAGTCAGATGGTTGTGGTGTTGCTGACTACCTTACAGGTAGATATTATTGTGGTAGACGTCGTCTAGTCATTCCTGGATTCATGGGCTTCTTTTGAACGAATCTTGATTTCACTCTTAATTGGTATTTTCAAGAAAGCATTTCGCCCTACTAGATTACTTTTATTTTAAATGACTAGCAGGGCTATATTTCCAGTATCTAAAAAATATGACTTGAGAGAGATCTATATTTCTCCCGTTAGGACGTTTTTACTTAATTTTTAAATCTCTCATGAGACTTCTGTTCTCTCATTGGTCTTAAAGAAACTATTTGAAATATCCTTATGAGTTATAAGTTTTGAGTGATTTAAATACTTTATCTTCCTAAGATTTTGGTCCTTGAAATAAGTTTTAAAAGATTTTATAATTTGTTTTCCCTCCCCAAACTTTATTTTAGCAAAGTAAAATTTTGTCACCTTCTCTATAAAACTTTATCTTCTTCTCAGAAGAAATCTCAAAGTATGTTTCCCTAAAATTCTTGATTTCAAAAGGTTTTCTCAAAGCCATGGTTAATCTTGTATTTTATATTCTTTTAAAATTTACTAATTTTCTCATAGTTGAGTTGCTCTTGTCTTGTCATTAAGATACATGTTGGAATTGCTGAAAGAAGCTGAATTATTTTAGTTGAACGATTGTTACTGTAAATTACTCATTGTTGGTGATTGCTAATTTGGTTGATGACCCTTCTCCCTACGTGGTGGGGCCCAACACCACGACTGGGATGGGTTAGCCGCTCACTGAGTTTCGACTCACCCCATGTTTAACATTTTTCAGATACAGGTGAATGTCAAGTGTTTACCTTTGCTATGAAATGGAGTTATTCAGAAGCCCATGTCATTGTTCGTGTGGGTATTTATTTAATTGAATAGGACGGTGTTTAAATTCTAGTTTGTCAGCTCCACTAGTACTTAGGGAGGGTATTCAGGGATTTAATTGACATTTTGTATGACTCATTGATGCCACAGTTTTATTTGGCACTGTATCTTTATTTGATATTTTGAGACACTGTTTGCATTGATAGATGATATTTTAAATTGATAGATTGACGGAAATGTGCAAGTGAATGATGAATTACGTATGCCCAAGTATTGTTTAGTATAATTGTGTATAAAGTGAATTGTTACGTTGTTATTGTGTTTTTGATATGGGTTGACAGTGGGTAGGCTTACGGCGTGGGATGGACCCATGTCCGTGCCGGTCACGTGCTCCCACGGAGGGGGTCGTGACAAACTCCTTCTTGCCTATTCTTCTCTCAAAACCCTAATTCTAGAGGAAGTTCGAATTCTCTCTCTAACTCTTAGAGAAAGTCGAAATTCTCTAATGTGTGTGCAAAGGAAATTTTTCTCTCTCTAACTCTTAGGAGGAAAAATAAAACTAGGGTTTCACACTTGTGTGTGTGGGGCAAGTCGACTTTCCCCCTATAAATAGGGAAGAGTTTTGGTGATTTTAAAATTCCTAAAATAAAGATATTCTGATAATATAATTATTTTAGGACTTGAATTTATAATTATAATATTACCTTAATATTATATTTAAATT
>QANZ01051894.1:1518-38391 GCA_003254925.1 Chamaecrista fasciculata | reverse complement strand
ATGCCTAACCCTAGCTCACAATTGATTTTGTCTTCCTCCTAGTAGAGAGAGAGGAAAAATCGCCACTTAGCTTTCTAGAGAGAGAGAATTCGAATTTTCCTAAGAGTTTAGTGAGAAATTCGAGTTGTGGTACTGTTAGGGTTTTGAGAGAAGAAAAACAAAAGGAGTTTTGTTGTTGTCTTCTCCATGGTTGCGCCACCTAGCCTGAATTCAAGAAGGAGTTCTTGAAGTTCAACAATTGTAGATTCAGTTCCCGGTTCCTTTGGAGAAAGGAGCAGAAGGGTAGCACCTTGGTGTTCGGTAAACTGTTCGTGTGGATTACTGGTGGAGGAAGCACGTTGCAAACGGACTTCTCAGACTCACCAAGTTTAACCTTCCGATTGAAAGCTTGAGGTATAACACTTGTATCTGGTTTTAAATTCAACTAGCGGATCTCAGGGTGGGATTTTCCTGGGGAGCGCAAGTTTTTTTTTTTTTTTGTTTTCAGTTCTTCCGCTGCGTGTTTTCCCCGGGGATTTCCCAACATAACGTTGATACCAAAAGGACTAAGGTTGGCGAACCTAATCCTACGTACCTTTGGCACTGTCGTCTAGGCCATATAAACGAGACACGCCTCGAGAAGCTCCATAGAGATGGACTTCTAAGATCATTTGATTTTGAATCATATGATACTTGCGAATCCTGTTTACTTGGAAAGATGACAAAAGCGGCTTTCACTGGTCAGAGTGAGAGGGCATCTGACTTATTGGGAATCATACATAGTGATGTATGTGGACCCATGAGTGTCCAAGCCAGAGGTGGTTACTCCTACTTCATTACGTTCACTGACGACTTCAGTAGATATGGGTACATCTACTTAATGAAGCACAAGTCAGAGTCTTTTGAAATGTTCAAAAGATTTCCAAATGAAGTTAAGAACCAGCTTAACAAGAAAATAAAGATCCTTCGATCTGATCGAGGAGGCGAATATTTGAGTCAAGAATTCACTGATCATCTTAGTAGTTGTGGAATAGTTTCACAACTGACTCCTCCTGGAACACCACAGTGGAATGGCGTGTCTGAGAGGAGGAATCGAACCTTATTGGATATGGTTCGATCTATGATGAGTCAGACCGATCTTCCGCCATCCTTCTGGGGGTATGCTTTAGAAGCTGCCGCGTTCACACTTAACCGTGTTCCGTCCAAGGCCGTTGAGAAGACACCATATCAGATATGGAAAGGGAAGAGTCCCGATTTGTCTTACCTCAAGGTTTGGGGATGTGAGGTTTACGTTAAGCAACAGCCTGATAACTCTAATAATTTAGAGTTATTCGGTCATAATCTCAAGTCATTTCGGGGCTTTTATCCATGTTTTATTTATTAATGAAGCTTATTAAGTGAGTTTTTAGTGTTTTATTAGTTATTGATGTTTATTTTTTAGTTTTAAGTTTAGTTTGGCTTAGTTTCGTTTTATATTTTCCAAGTTAACCAACGATTTCGGGCACCAAATTTATTGAGTTTTTAATGTTTCAGGACCTTGAATTGAAGCTTAAAATGCCTAGAAGATGTTGAGAGGTCCGGGGTTCTCCGTATGAAGCGAATCGGGGTCAAAACGAAGATTTTAGTGATGCTGAAAAATCCTCCTCGCCTAGGCGCCCATTTGAGCGCCTAGGCGCCCTGTCCTGTGCCAGCTAGGATTAATGAAGACATCTCGCCTAGGCGAGGTGCAGCTCGCCTAGGCGAGTCGGGACAGCTTTTAGCGATTTTTTGGGACAGATTTGGGCATTCTTCGAAGGGGGACTAAAAGAGACACAAGGGACGAACCCTAGAGCGAAAGTGGAGGGCGAAATTGCTGGGCAAGCTTGGATTCTCGCTTGGGAAGCACGATTTTGGTGGATTTAGGTGGAGAAAGTGAAGATTTGGAGATTCTCTCTTAGGGTTTCTTCTCTTTTCTTCTTTTCTCTTCTTCTTTGTTTCATCATGATTGTTGATTTCTCTTGTTTTGGGATGTTAGGCTAAACTTTATAGTTCTCTAGGATTAGAACTTCTTAGCAATGTAGATTAACTAATTGTTTACTTTGATTATGGATGTTTTTGATGTTAAAGTTCAATTAATGAGTATTATGTTTTCTCCTTCTTTGTGTGGCCACCAATGTTGGGGATTCTTATGAATTGCTTTGATTTATGCTTGAAAGAGATTAATTGAAGCTAGGTCTTGCATTGATTGCCTCTAGATTTCATTTTCTAATGGAATTTGTTAATAGGATAGGCATATACCTATTAGCCTAGGGGAACCCAATTGAACTTGAGCTTAATGCATTGATATAGTTGGTTCACCATAGAAATATACGTGAGTTAATTAGATTCAAGAGGCTTATAATTGACTGAAAGGTAATTATATGTAATTAAGAGTTCAGGGTTAGCTTTGCCATTATCGTAAGTCCATATTCAGAGTAGTTAATTAGTTAAGTGAATTTGCTAAGAGGGGATAATCCTAGGGAAGTCTTTTACACTTGAATTCTAGGAAGTTCTTTCGGTGTTCAATTTGGAACCTGTTTATTGCAATTTAGTTTTATTCAGTTGAATCTTTTATCGGAATTTGGTTGCTTAGATTAAATGAATCGCTATAGCCTGTGTTTAGAGTGAATTCGCAAGTAAGATCTCGGTGGGACGATACCCGGTGCTTGAGTTTTTATGTTACTTCGGTAGTGTACGCTTGCACTTGGGCTTATAAATTTAAAACTTGCTTTAAAAAGAAATAACCCAACACAGCCTAACGATAAACTGTCTCCCAAATCCCTCAAGTGTCTGTTTGTGGGATACCCTAAAGAGACGAAAGGGTATTACGTCTACTGCCCAACTGACAACAAAGTGTTTGTGGTCAGAGGTGGATTTTTCTTAGAGAAGGATCTGGTTTCCAAAAGAAACAGTGGGAGTAAGATAGAGCTTGAAGAAGTTCAAGCTCCACAAGACACACCAGAGGCGCAGACGGAAACTGGAGAAGTTCCACAAGAGGTAGTGGAAGCTCCTCCACAAGCACAAGGACTACGAAGGTCTGATAGAATACGTTTCCAGCCAGAGAGATATTACGGATTTCTCGTGACTGAAAACAAGGATGTGTTGCTCACGGAGCGTGGTGAACCCACCACCTATCAAGAGGCCATCGTAGATCCCAACTCAGAAAAATGGGTTGAAGCCATGAAGGCTGAGATGCAATCCATGTACGACAACCAAGTTTGGAATTTGGTCACTCCACCCGAAGGGGTAAAACCCGTAGGGTGCAAGTGGGTTTTCAAAGAGAAAACAGACATGGATGGCAACGTCACCGTCTTCAAGGCGAGGTTAGTTGCAAAGGGATTTACGCAACGTCATGGTATAGACTATGACGAAACATTTTTGCCTGTTGCAATGGCCAAATCCATTAGGATCCTCCTTGCCATAGCTGCATATTACGACTATGAGATATGGCAGATGGATGTCAAAACAGCATTCCCTAACGGAAGGCTGCCCGAGGATGTGTATATGATACAACCCGAGGGGTTTGAATGTCCTGAGGCACCAGACAAGGTGTGCAAGCTTCAGAGATCCATTTATGGATTGAAGCAAGCATCCAGGAGTTGGAATCACAGTTTTGATGAGGTAGTCAAAGAGTTTGGCTTCCTGCAAAACCCTAACGAACCTTGTGTTTACAAGAAGGTTAGTGGGAGCACGATTGTGTTCTTGGTACTGTATGTCGATGACATACTACTCATTGGAAACGATGTTTCAACCTTAGAGATTGTAAAATCCTGGTTGGGAAAATCCTTTTCAATGAAGGACCTAGGAGAAGCCGCCTATATTCTAGGAATCAAGATCTATAGGGATAGATCTCGTAGGCTTCTTGGGTTGAGTCAAAGCACGTACTTGGATAAGGTACTGAAGAGGTTCAGTATGCAAGATTCCAAGAAGGGATTCATTCCGATGAATCATGGGCTGACCCTAAGCAAGAAACAGTGTTCGAGGACACTCGTTGAGCGAGGTCGCATGAGTGGGATCCCCTATGCCTCGGCCATAGGATCCATCATGTATGCCATGCTGTGTACTCGACCCGATGTGTCGTTTGCCCTGAGTATGACGAGCCGATTCCAACAAGACCCTGGTGAGGATCATTGGATCGCTGTCAAGAATATCCTTAAGTACTTAAGAAGGACTAAGGATGAGTTCTTGGTTTACGGTGGAACTGATGAAGAGCTATGTGTAAGGGGTTACACAGACGCTAGTTTCCAAACCGACAAAGACGACTTCAAATCGCAGTCAGGATATGTGTTTCTCCTGAACGGTGGAAGCGTGAGTTGGAAGAGTTCCAAGCAGAGCACGATTGCCGATTCTACAACGGAGTCCGAGTATATTGCAGCATCGGATGCGGCAAAGGAGGCTGTGTGGATTAGAAAGTTCATCTCCGAGCTTGGTGTGGTTCCGACCATATCTGATCCCATTACCCTGTATTGCGACAATAGTGGAGATATTGCGCAAGCCAAGGAGCCACGGTCCCACCAGAGGACCAAACATATACTCAGACGTTTTCACCTCGTCAGGGAGATGATTGACAGAGGTGATGTGAAGATTTGCAAAGTAGCAGGCGAGGATAATGTTTTTGATCCTCTAACAAAGCCGCTTGCAAGGGTCATACATGAGAGACATGTATCGTCGATGGGGATTAGACGCATTGATCAGTGTACGTAGGAGTAGGAACAGCTAGATTGATGATTGTACCCTAGTGCAAGTGAGAGTCTGTTAGGAATTGTGCCCTAGGGCCAATCCTCTTTTATATATGTTATGAACATATGGATTAATTTATAGAGATAAATTAATGGTTTTCACATTATTAGCATGTTTACTGTGATTACGTCCATGATTAATTATAAGATAATTAATCTAAATCTGTCCCTGATCGATTGTTTTCGTGGGAGCGAAAATGAACTAAGATCAGCATGACCTCAGTGCATAGGGATGCACGCACTAGATGCTGGAATGAGAGTCATGGTGCAATTACGTAAGGGGTTACGAGTTGCTGGACTGACCCGGAGAGTCCTACATGGGTTTAGTCATCAGCTTGCCTCTCTTGTACGCCTGTCACGACGCCTTAGACCTGAGGTCATCATTATTCCGGCGTTGCAGTTGTCAGACTTTGGCTTAGTCTAACGTTGCCCGTAGCAGGGTAGCCATAAGGGCTAAGTACGGGTTTGGTTGATTGCCGTGCTGAGGAATGTGGACTGACCAAAATTGGGATTTTGTTCCCCATTAAATTGGGAGATATCTTACTGGCGCCCTCGAGGAATGCACGGCCATGCTAGATATTGGGACTTACTCAAGGAGATCGAGAAAGTAAAGGTTTGGATCATGGATGACTTTCCCGTGCTTGATCCATAACCAAGATATCGCAGAACAATAGGGTCGGTGCCATGGAGGTACGAAGGTTAAAATCGGTTTTGGTAACGATCGATCACTCACTTGTTTTGGGTAGTCGCGATGGCTTGCTAGAGTCCGCTCACGACTTGTACGACATAGGGATGACCTACTGCCAACTTCACGTGAGGCCTGCTGGGTCACACACGAGCAGGATTAGAACACACCTTATAAGGGACACAAATTAGGGTAATTCGTAGGTCACTCCGTGGCCTAATTTAAGACACAGAGGAAATGTCTGGGACATTATGTCTTGTCTTAAATTTTCTACAGGTTAAATAATTGTTAAATGATTAATAGAGATTCATTATTTACTATTTAAATATTAGGAATAATAAATTAAATAATTCCTAAAAGTTAGGAGATTATTGATTTATAAAATTCCCTAATATTTTGCTTGAGGGTGGCGCCTCATTATTTGATGATTTAATTAATAAAAATGTTTTAATAATTTAAGTCATGGATTGGAATTTGAATTTGAGATTCTAGATTTGAATTAAGATAGTGGGGTAATATTTTAATTCAATAAAGAATTTAAATTCAGAATTCAAATTTTGAATTAAAGATATTATTGTAATATTTTAATTCAAAAACATTGGGATAAAATAAGTTGGTTATGACTTCCTAATTTTAGGAGTTATTTTTTATTTATAAAATTCCCAATAAATGGGAGCTAATAGGCGCCTATCTCATGTGGGTCCCTTTGGAAGATTTGATCTTCAAATTGATTCTATGAGATAGGGATTTGAATTTGAATTAAAATATTATGGTAATATTTTAATTAGATATTCAAGTCTTAAAGATATGATATTATCAGAATATCATGATTTTATATTTATAAAATTACTATAATTTTAGTAAATATAAAGCCTAAAAGTCGCCTAGCTCATTGTCATGTCATGCACATTGTGAAAAACCCTAGCTCACTAAGAGAAGTCGATTTTCATCCTAGTAGAGAGAGAATTTTCGCCACCCACCTTCCTAGAGAGAGAAGTCGATTTTCCTCTAAGTGTTAGAGAGAGAAATCGAAAGTTGTGGGTTCTAGGGTTCTTGAGTGAAGAAGAACAAACGGAGTTTTGTTGCTGTCTTCCACTCAATATTGCACCACCTAGCCTGGAGTTTAGAGAAGGAGTTCCTGAATCCATAAACTGTAGATTAAATCCCGAGTCTCTTTGGAGAAAGAGGCGTGGAGGCTAGCACCTCGTGTTCGGGAAACTGTTCGTGTGGATCACCGGTAGAGGAAGGACGTGCAAATGGACTTCTAGACTCGCCAAGTATCACCAATCCGATTGAAAGCTTGAGGTATAACACTTTTCATATCTGGTTTTAAATTCAACTAGCGGATCTCAGGGTTGGATTTTCCTGGGGAGCGCAAGTTTTTTTTATTTACTGTTTGCTTCCGCTGCGTGTTTTCCCCGGGGATTTCCCAACAAGTCGAACTCTCCCTCTTTCTCTTGGGATAGGCGACTTTTCCCCTTAGTTCTCTGGTTGAGTTATGCGACTTCTGTTTCTATTTATAGAGTCTCCATTCCTCAAATTTGGGAATCACCAAACCTTGATTATAAGATTACATTAATATTATAATTCAAAATTAAAAGACAATCTTAATTTAAATTTCAAGATCATATCTTGAAATCCAAATCTTGAAAGCTCACTTCCCATTGGTTGGAGTGAGTCAAGATGATTTGAATTCTTAATTAAAATATCACACTAATATCTTAATTTAAATTCAAAATGCATTCTTGAAATTCAGAATGCAAGATCAAATCTTGCATTTGAATCTTGAAGAATGCGCCACCCTCCTTGTTATCTTATAGGAATTTAATAAATAAGAAAACAATCCTAACTCTTAGGAAGTTATAATCTTATTAATATCCTTAACAAATTGAATTAAAATATTACCCTAATATCTTAATTCAAATTTGAATCTTGAATTCAAATTCAAATCTCGAATTCAAATTTAAATCTTGAATTCAAATTAACAAAATCATATTTCATTAATTAATTCAAGAGTGAGGCGCCACCCTCCTCTTGTTATCTTTCAATATTAGAGAATTTAATAAATCAATAATCCCCTAACTCTTAGGAGACTAAATCACTTCATTATTCCCCAATACTTTAAACAAGAATTCAATTGTAAATAGATTAATCAAATTAACTATTTAACAATTAATATATTTAAACTTGTCTAACAAATTTAAATATCACAAATGTAGATTTTATTTAAGACAAGACTTCGTGTCCTAAGACATTCAACTATGTCTTAAATTGTGTCACTAAAGTGACTCACGAATTACCCTAATTCGTGTCCCATTACAGTATCTTGATCTTGCTCATGTGTGACCCAGCAGGCCTCATGTGAAATTGGCAGCAAGCCATCTCCATGACTCACAAGTCGAGAGCGGACTCTAGCAAGCCATCACGACTACCCAAAACACGTGAGTTATCGTTTTAACATAAACGACTTAACCTTAGTACCACCTTGTCATAATCCCTATTGTCACACGATATTTTGGTCATGGATAAGGCATGGGAAAATCATCCTTGTAATCCAAACCATAACTTTCTCGATTCCTTGAGTTAGTCCCATAACCCTGTGTGGCCACACATTCCTTGGACAAACTCATCGAGGGGCCCAGTCAAATATCTCTCAACTTAATGGGGGACAAAATTCCTTATTGGTCAACCACATTTCTAAGCACGACAAACAACTAAACCCGTACCTAGCCTGTATGGCTACCCTGTTACGGGCAACGTTGGACTAGGCCAAAGTTCAGCATCTACAACGCCGGATGAAGACCTCAGGTCTAAGGGCATCGTGACAGGTGTACAGGAGAGGCTAGCTCATGACTAAACCCATGCAGGACTCTCCGGGTTGGTCCAGCAACTTGTAACCCTTTACATAATTGCACCATGACTCTCGAGAAGCATCACATGCGTGTATCTCCATACACCGAAGTCATGCTAGTCTTAGTTCATTCACGTTCCCACGTGAATAATCGACCAGAGACAGTTTAGAATAATTATTACATAATTAATCAAGGATTGTTATCATAGTAAACATGCTAATAATATGATAACGACATAATTTATCATTCATAAATCAGTCAAACAATATGTTCATACATATAAAATGATTGGCCCTAGGGCAAAATCTCCATCAAACTCCCACATGCACTAGGTACAATCATTAATCCAACTGTTCCTACACTAGCTACATTGATCAATGTGTCTAATCCCCATCGACGTTACATGGCGTTCATGTATGACCCGTGCAAGAGGTTTCGTAAGAGGATCGGAAACATTATCCTCGCCTTCTACTTTACATATCTTGACATCACCTCTGTTAATCATCTCTCTAACAAGGTGATAACGTCTGAGTATATGTTTGGTCCTTTGGTGGGAACGGGGCTCCTTGGCTTGTGCAATAGCACCACTATTGTCACAATACAAGGTTATAGGATCAGCAATGGTCAGAACCACACCAAGCTCAGCAATGAACTTCCTAATCCAGAAAACCTCCTTCGCTGCATCTGATGCTGCTATATACTCAGCCTCCGTTGTAGAATCAGCAATCGTGCTCTGCTTGGAACTCCTCCAACTCACGCTGCCATCGTTCAGGAGAAACACGTATCTAGATTGCGATTTAAAATCATCTTGGTCGGTTTGAAAACTGGCATCTGTCTAACCAATTGCACATAGCTCTTCATCAATTCCACCATAAACCAAGAATTCATCCTTAGTCATTCTCAAGTACCTAAGGATGTTTTTGACAGCGGTCCAATGATACTCACAGGGTCTTGTTGGAACCTGCTCGTCATACTCAGGGCAAATGACACATCTGGTCGAACAACATGGCACACATGATGGATCCTATTGCCGAAGCATAAGGGATGCCACTCATGCGCCCTCGCTCATCAAGTGTCTTGGGACACTGATTCTTGCTCAGGCCTAAACCATGATTCATCGGTATGAATCCCTTCTTGGAATCCTGCATACTGAACCGTTTCAGTACCTTATCCAAGTATGTACTCTGACTTAATCCAAGAAGCCTTCGAGATCTATCTCTATAGATCTTGATGCCTAGAATGTAAGCAACTTCTCTTAAGTCCTTCATCGAGAATGATTTTCCCAACCAAAATTTCACAATCTCCAAGGTAGGAACGCCATTTCCAATGAGCAATATGTCATCGACATAAATCACCAAGAACACAATCATGCTCCCACTAACCTTCTTGTAAACACAAGGCTCATCAGGGTTTTGCAAGAAGCCTAACTCTTTGACTACCTCATTAAAACGATGACTCCAACTCCGTGATGCTTGCTTCAATCCATAAATGGATCTCTAAAGTTTGCATACCTTCTCTGGTTCCTCTAGACATACAAACCCTTCAGGTTGTGTCATGTACACATCTTCGGGCAGCCTTCCATTAAGGAGTGTTGTTTTGACATCCATTTGCCATATCTCATAGTCATAATATGCGGCTATGGCAAGGAGGATCCTAATGGACTTGGCCATTGCAACTGGGGAAAACGTTTCATCATAGTCTATACCATGACGTTGAGTGAACCCCTTTGCAACTAGCCTGGCCTTAAAGACATTAACGTTGCCATCCATGTCGGTTTTCACTTTGAAAACCAACTTGCACCCTACGGCTTTTACACCTTCAAGTGGATCGACTAAGGTCCATAACTTATTGTCGTACATGGATTGCATCTCTGCCTTCATGGCTTCAACCCATTTTTCAGAGTTGGTGTTGGGAATTTTTCTAAAGGCGCAAAAACGCAGCGTAAGCAGGAAATATAAAAATAAAATTTAAAACTTATAACGCGCCTAGGCCTAAATTCCCGAACGGATCCGCTAGTTGAATTTAAAATCTGTTAAGATAGTGGTATACCTCACGAGTTCCAATCGGTTTGGTTGTACGGGGCTTGTCCTAGAAGTCCATGTGATGTGTCCTTCCTCCGCCGGTGACCCACACGAACAGTTTTGGAGATGCCTAGGTGCTAGCCTCCTTCACTTCTCCAAGTGAATCAGGGACCTCTATCTACGGTGTTCTTCAATTCAAGAACTATTCTTGAATTCTCCAAGAACAAGATGGCGCCTATGATCAAGAATCCAATCCTTGATGCCACACAACCTTGTCACACAAACCCTAAACTCCTTTAGGTTTGTGCGCCACTTTCTCTCTCTAGGAAAACTAGGGTTGTGTTTTTCTCTCTCCTCACCAAGAGCCAAAAATCGAATTTTTCCTCTTGTGATTAGCTAGGCTAAAGTCGACCTTCCCTTATGTGCATAGCATCTCTATGGAATTCGACTTATGCTATGTATTTATAGGGTTTGGGGACTTTGATAATTATAATTAGGGAATCCCTAAATTATAGGATTATCAATTTATAAAATTATGAGATCTCAATATCATAATTTTAGGACTTGAATTCCCAATTAAAATATTACCTTAATATTTCAATTTGAATTCAAAATGCAATCTTTGAGAATCAAATTGGAAGATCAAATCTTCCCAAAGATCCCCAAGTCATGCGCCATCCCCATATAAAATATGTTGGAATTTAATAAATCAAAATAACAATCCTAACTTTTAGGAAGTTATAACTAACTTGTTATTTTCCAACAATATTGAATTAAAGTATTACCCTAATATCTTTAACTCAATCTTTTTGAATCTTGAATTCTAATTCATTATTGAATTAAAATATTACACTAATATCTTTAATTCAATTTGAACCCAGAATTCGAATTCCCCTATAAATATTGAATTAAAATATTACCTTAATATCTTTAATTCAATCCTTTGAAATCTAGATCAAATCTTTGAATTCAAATTCAAGCCATGATTTTAATTAACAAAACATTTTTATTAATTAAAATACTTTATATGAGGCGCCAACCTCCTCTCCTATTATCCTAATATTAGTGAATTTAATAAATCAATAATTTCCCAACTTTTAGGAATCTTATCCAATTTATTTATTCCCTAATATTATAAATAGGAATATAATTGTAAATAGACTAATCCCATTATCTATTTAACAATTAATATATATATTTAAACTTGTCCCACAAATTTAAATATCATATATGTAGATATTTATTTAAGACAAGATTTCATGTCCCAAGACATTCAATTATATCTTAAACGGTGTCACTAATGTGACCCACGAATTCACCCTAATTCGTGTCCCAGTATGGCATCTTGATCCTGCTCGTGTGTGACCCAGCAGGCCCCACGTGAAGTTGGCAGCAAGTCATCTCTATGACTCACAAGTCGAGAGCGGACTCTAGCAAGCCATCACGACTACCCAAAACACGTGAGTTATCGTTTAACCCCGAAACGATTTGACCTTAGTACCACCTTGTCTTGATCCTTATTGTCCTACGATATTTTGGTCATGGATTAGGCACGGGAAAGTCATCCATAATTCAGACCTCAACTTTCTCGATTCCTTGAGTAAGTCCTATTTACTAGTGTGGCCACACATTCCTTGGACAGACTCATCGAGGGGCCCAGTTAAATATCTCCCATCTTTAATGAGGGACAAAATTCCATCTTGGTCAACCACATTCCTCAGCACGGCAATCAACCAAACACGTACCTAACCCTTATGGCCACCCTGCTACGGGTAACGTTAGACTAGGCCAAAGTTTGACAACTACAACGCCGAATAATGAAGACCTCAGGTCTAAGGGCGTCGTGACAAGTGTACAGGAGAGGCTAGCTCATGACTAAACCCATGCAGGACTCTCCGGGTCAGTCCAGCAATTTGTAACTCCTTACATATTTGCACCATGACTCTCGTTCCAGCATCTAGTGCATGTATCTCTATACACCAAGGTCATGCCGGTCTTAGTTCATTTTCGCTCCCACGAAAACAATTGACCAGGGACAGATTTAGATTAATTATCACATAATTAATCAGGGACTGTTATCATAGTAAACATGCTAATAATATGATAACCATTAATTTGTCTCCATAAATTAATCAATATGTTCCAAACATATTTATAAAATGATTGGCCCTAGGGCACAATCTCCATCAGTTGGGACTCACAATAGCTTCTTGATAGGTGGTAGGCTCACCACGCTCCATGAGCAACACATCCTTGTTCTCAGTCATCAAAAATCCATATCTTTGAGGTTGAGAATGTGTTCTATCAGACCTTCGTGGTCCTTGTGCTACTAGAGGAGCTTTCACAACGTCTTGTGGCTCTTCTCTAGTTTTCTTCTGCGCCTCTAGAGTGTCTTGTGGATCTTGAACCTCTTCAAGATCTATCTTACTCCCACTGTCTCTTTTGGAGACAAAATCCTTTTCTAAAAAGAATCCATTTCTAACTACAAACACTTTGTTGTCAGATGGGTAGTAGACATAATATACCCTTGTTTCCTTGGGGTATCCCACAAAGAAACACTTTAGAGATTTGGGAGACAGTTTATCGTTAGGCTGTTGCTTAACATAAACTTCACATCCCCAAACCTTGAGGTAAGACAAACTGGGCCTCTTCCCAGTCCATATCTTATATGGTGTCTTCTCAACAGCCTTAGACGGAACACAGTTAAGTGTGAACGCAGCAGTTTCTAGAGCATGCCCCCAAAAGGATGGCGGAAGATCAGCCTGACTCATCATAGATCGGACCATATCTAATAAAGTCTGATTCCTCCTCTCAGAAACACCATTGCACTGTGGAGTTCCAGGAGGGTTAAGTTGTGAGACTATCCCACAATTTCTAAGATGATCAATAAACTCTTGACTCAAATACTCGCCTCCTCGATCGGATCGAAGGGCTTTGATTTTCTTGCCAAGTTGGTTCTCTACCTCACTTTGAAATCTTTTGAACCTTTCGAAAGACTCTTACTTGTGCTTCATTAGGTAGACATAGCCATACGTACTGAAGTCATCAGTGAACGTTATGAAGTATGAGTAATCACCCCTAGCTTGAGTACTCATGGGTCCACATACATCACTATGTATGATTCCCAATAAGTCAGGTGCTCTCTCACTGTGGCCAGTGAAGGGCGCCTTCATCATTTTACCAAGTAGACAAGATTCGCAAGCATCATATGTTTCAAAATCAAATGAGCTTAGAAGTCCATCTTTATGGAGCTTCTCTAGGCGTTTCTCATTGATATGGCCAAACGACAATGCCAAAGGTATGTAGGATTTGATTCGTTAATCTTGATCCTTTTGGTATCAACGTTATAGATATTGTTATCGCGTTGTTGTTCTAATTTTAAGACATAATGATTATCTTGCAAATCACCATAAGCAAAACACAACGGAAAAGGTTAAATTAAAATTTTTACAAAAACTTATAATCTCCTCCAAAGGATCCACTACTTGTGTTTATACCAGAAGGAGAAGGACGTTTACCTAAATCAGACAGTTGCTTTGAAAAACGCGTTTCCAAGAAGTCCACAGACTCGTCCTTCCTCTGACGGTGATCCACACAAACAGTTTGGCAAATACTCAGGTGCTAGCCTCCGATCTCTTCTCCAAGAGATTATGGGAACGTATATACAATCTTGGAATTTCAAGAACACTTCTGGAAATATCCAAGAACCCAAAGTGGCGCACCGAGAAACAATTTCTTGGCCACTAACTCTGGGGTTTGGAGTGAGTCAAGAGAATTTGAATTCTTAATTAAAATATTACACTAATATCTTAATTTAAATTCAAAATGCATTCTTGAAGTTCAAAATTCAAGATCAAATCTTGCATTTGAATCTTGAAGAATGTGCCACCTTCCTTGTTATCTTATAGGAATTTAATAAATAAGAAAACAATCCTAACTCTTAGGAAGTTATAATCTTATTAATATCCTTAACAAATTGAATTAAAATATTACCCTAATATCTTAATTCAAATTTGAATCTTGAATTCAAATTCAAATCTCGAATTCAAATTTAAATCTTGAATTCAAATTAACAAAATCATATTTCATTAATTAATTCAAGAGTGAGGCGCCACCCTCCTCTTGTTATCCTTCAATATTAGAGAATTTAATAAATCAATAATCCCCTAACTCTTAGGAGACTAAATCACTTCATTATTCCCCAATACTTTAAACAAGAATTCAATTGTAAATAGATTACTCAAATTAACTATTTAACAATTAATATATTTAAACTTGTCTAACAAATTTAAATATCACAAATGTAGATTTTATTTAAGACAAGACTTCATGTCCTAAGACATTCAACTATGTCTTAAATTGTGTCACTAAAGTGACTCACGAATTATCCTAATTCGTGTCCTATTATAGTATCTTGATCCTGCTCATGTGTGTCCCAGCAAGCCTCATGTGAAATTGGCAGCAAGCCATCTCCATGACTCACAATTCGAGAGCGGACTCTAGCAAGCCATCACGACTACCCAAAACACGTGAGTTATCGTTTTAACATAAACGACTTAACCTTAGTACCACCTTGTCATAATCCCTATTGTCACACGATATTTTGGTCATGGATAAGGCATGGGAAAATCATTCTTGTAATCCAAACCATAACTTTCTCGATTCCTTGAGTTAGTCCCATAACCTTGTGTGGCCACGCATTCCTTGGAAAAACTCATCGAGGGACCTAGTCAAATATCTCTCAACTTAATGAGGGACAAAATTCCTTATTGGTCAACCACATTCCTCAGCACGGCAAACAACTAAACCCATACCTATCTTGTATGGCTACCCTATTACAGGCAACGTTGGACTAGGCCAAAGTTCAGCATCTACAACGCCGGAATAATGAACACCTCAGGTCTAAGGGCATCGTGACAGGTATACATGAGAGGCTAGCTCATGACTAAACCCATGCAGGACTCTTCGGGTCGGTCCAACAACTTGTAACCCTTTACATAATTGCACCATGAATTTCCAGAAGCATCACATGCGTGTATCTCCATACACCGAAGTCATGCTGGTCTTAGTTCATTCACGTTCCCACGTGAATAATCGACCAGGGATAGTTTAGAATAATTATCACATAATTAATCAAGGATTGTTATCATAGTAAACATGCTAATAATATGATAACGACATAATTTATCATTTATAAATCAGTCAAACAATATGTTCATACATATAAAATGATTGGCCCTATGGCACAATCTCCATCAGGGACAAGGATAAGAAAGGCACTCACCTTGATCTCGAAGATAGATAACTACTCTCTTTAGCTTTCAGCCAATGATCAATATAAACATATCTAAAAATACATTCACAAACAAAGATTCAGTCAACTTGCTATGAGAAACAACACTAAATGACCCGAAGGTCCAACCCCTCACAAGCTATCATCTTAGCCCTAGTAACAAGCCTTTACTCAAAGAACTTATCCTACCCTTACTAACACCAACCTAGGATCTTAACACTTGTACAAGAGACCAAAGGGGGACTTGGGTATCAATTTGGGAGCTTTATTAGTATTTGAAAACTATAAGTTTAAAATATATTCACAAACAAGTTCCACAACTATTGACTTAAGTCAATTTCACAAACTTAACACTTCAACTCTTTCAAGTTTAACTTGCATATATTGATTCCAACCTTTTAAATTCAAGATTATTGTTTCAAAACCCTCCATAATTCCAAGGGATTCCATTTGGTTCATCAAAATTATCCAAATCACCCATTTGGACCAAAATGCATATTTAAAGTTATGAGCATGATGACCAAGTTTCAAAATACACTTTCAAATTTCGCATCAATGCATTAGACCCATTTTTATCCTCCAATTAGCTCATCCAAACTAACAATTTCAAGAAAACTCAAGAAATTTGGCAAAAACCCCAATTCAAGTTTTGCCCTAAACCTATCGGGTCTCTAAAACCATGAGATTGAGGTCAATCACCAAACCAACGTGTTAGAATGTTAAAGTGCACCAAAATATGAGATTTGTAATAGGAAATTTCAAAATAAAAGTAACAGTTAAGAAAATCGCACCAATTTGAAGGAAAAAGAAGAAATAAAACGCACCACTTGGAGGAAGGGGAAGTGGTGGGTGACAGTGGGGCTGCTGCTACCATCGCCGGCGAGGAAGGGTGGCAGAAGTGGCAGCGCAACGTTTTGGACTGGTGGCAGTGGTGGGTGGCTGCCGATTGGAGTGGGAGGTAGAGACGAAAGTGAGAATGAGAGATGTCGTGAGGGGAAAATGAGAAAGGGGAGAGGAGAGTCGTGCGTTTCATTTGGGCTGTTGGGGTCATTTCATAATTTCATGAAGATGGGGGAGTTCATTTTCTATTTAAATGTAGGGTCAGAAGAATAAGAAATTATGATAATGCCCAAAATCTTTTAAGACTTTTTCAAAAGGGTCCAAAAATGTGAATTTTTTTGAAATAGAATTTTTTTGACAAAATTTATATCGTTGGTTTCGTCTCGAAAAGTAGATTCCAAATATATAATTTATTTTTGAAAACATTATCTCTAGCATGTTTCAGCTTATACTCGACGGTGCTCTATTGTACCAAAATAAAAAGTCAGTTACAATTTTAAACTGTATTTGCTACCAAATTTTTACCACAAGCTCAGTAAAATACGAGGATCTCGAATATGAAAATTAAAATTCTAAGTTATTAAGCTTACTAATTTCTAAAATAAATCTCCTAATACAAGCTTAAAACTAATGTAGAACACTATCTGAAATACTAAGGACCCCTAATAGTACTCTAATTTCTCAAAAACGACATTCTAAAAATCCTCGGATCTCACATATGCATATAAATTTGAGGAGTTTTATTTCCTTTCTTCCGTAAGTTTCCTTTTTAAGAACCATAGTGATGACTAAGAGCGTTGACTTTCTAGCCATTTTTTAAGGCGGCTTAATATGAGGTCAATCATAAGGCTTATGATTTAGATAAATCCTTGAATACATAAGACTTTTTATATGCAACTTATCATTATTACTTTATATATGTACACATATTATATATTCATCCCCATATCGAGGAAGGCATTGCGGTGAGATAAGCAAATGTGTCATTGTTTCTTTATGTATGTACATATATGTATTATATATTTATCCCCATATCAAGGAAGGCATTGAGGTTAGAAAAAATTATATCTATATGCACACTTGAGGAGGAGGTTTTACCTTGAAGAAAAAATTCAAAGTTTATTCAATTTGATAGTTGATTCAAATATGTTGAAGAGTATGCGCTTGATTATTAGGATATAGCATACCAATATAAACAAATATATATATATATATGCATATATACCTTCTATTAGAAACATAAGTCATGCAAGTACTTAGTATTTACGGGGGCTATAAGTTACGTCCCTTATAGTTAAAATTATTTCAATAGAATCAAAAGTAAAGAATCTTTAAAAGTATCAGTTGCATTCCTCCCTCGGATAGTAAACTAAGACGTCCCTGCTGAGCAAAGAGCTTCAGGGTGCCTAATGAATCTGTCCCTCGGACAGTAAACTAAGATACTCCCTACTGAGCAAAGAGCTTCAGGGTACCAAGTGAATCCATCCCTCGAACAGAAAATTAAGATATTCCCTGCTGAGCAAAGAGCTTCAGGGTGCCAAGTGAATTTGTCCATCAAACAGTAATTGCAATGCCTCACTCTTCCCCCATAAAAGAGAGTGTGATGGGGATAATCTCCACTACCTTAGTCAATATGGTAATGATATGAAGTATCTCATGTCAAAGGCTCTATGACACTAAGTACTTACATCCTGCCTTAAAGAGAAGGTTAAAGAGGATGAGACATCTCAATCAATAAAACCCTCTCCCACGTTGCCTTTAAGATAACAAGGTTAAAGAAGGTGTGATAAGCTTCGCAAGTCATACTCTTAATGCACATGTACATGAGCTGAGAGCTTTTCCATATACATGTGCAGGGGGCCTAATGTTCTTATATGGCTGTTGGTTTTTTAATAATTAATTAATTATTAATTAATACATGATACCCAAGAGGAAAATGGCCTTGAGGAAGCTATGTGGCATCCGCAACAACCTTATTTGGACAAGGTTAGGAGTGTTGTGAAGGAAGGGGGTTCCTCCTCCCTCCTTCCCCTAGGAATAGTCATAGGGAGTGGCTTGGTAGGATTGAAGTAAAGGCCTCTTCGTGCTTGGTCACGATCATTCCAAGTAAGTGAGGTAAGGGCTTAGTCTTTAGTAAATGAAGTAATATTCTATTGAGCTCAGACCCCTTTCCTATTTGCTAGATATTAACATTACCATCATTAACTTCTTTCATCAACATTGAGATTTAAGTTTCATCATCCGTGACCTCCCCATAATTCATCAATACGCCTATTAATAATTTCCCCATAAACGGTCATCATGACCATCTGTAACACCCCCTATAAATGGCTATCATGACCATTAATAACCACGAACCTGAGCCTTTTCTATAAAGACCTCCTCATTTCTCTAGTGATGGGGGAGAATAGACAGACAACCAGAAAGTACGCTTAGAGAATTCCAACTTTCCCTCTAAGCTCCCTAGAATATAGTTCAATTTACTTAAGTCTCAAGTCCTCTTGTCTTGCTAAGTTCTTACTTGGAGTGCTTTACTTCCCCCTGTTAAGAAGCCGCCAGTGACTATTTCCATTATTTATAAAATTTTATTATTGATAACTTTAATCTTGTTTTATTGTTGTTCTCTTATTTCTCTTGTTTTGCTCTGGACCTCCAAGCACGAACCTTCCCGTTCCCGGAACAACCGTTCATGTGAACAGTTTGTGTGAAATTTAAGGTCTTGTCAGTGATTGCAATTTTCCTAGTTAAAAGATGCTTGTCTTTCTATCTTGCAATAAACTAAGAAATTTCCAAATAGACGATAACATTATTATATTAAAATACTTCATATATACTCTTTCCCTTGAACTCTTGATTTGATTCTGGCTTGGCAAGTCTATCTGGAGACAAAAATGTACTCAAATACGATGCTATGTTAAATGTTGAGTCACTATTTGTTGACACTCATCTTGCAATAAAATTTTGGGAAAACTACATATTTTCTCCTCTAAATTGTAGCCTAAATACAACTTTGATGCTCAAGCTTTAAGTAACACCTAGACAATGGACGACCAAGAGCAGATGCCCGAGGACGAAACCAGTTACTGCCACGGTACTGGCCCAGGTGTGCTGATCAGGAGCTGCAGCAAATATCTCTTGAGTATCCTTACTAAATTATAAATGGCATGGTGTTGAAGGCCTCTTTTAAACATGAAAGCTAGCAAAGATCAATATGGCCTTGCATGCCAAAATATTGTATAGAACCAACCAAGCACATTTTCTTCTAAACTTGATTACGTCTTATGATTTCAAGCCACCATTTCCTGTATTCTGTACAACAAATAGAGAGAAAATTCTGAAATAATATTAAGTTGTGAGAGAAGAAATAGTACCTCATCAATCATAGAGGTATTATCTTGCGTGTTGAATCAGAGTGATGCACGGACACCCATCGTAAGGTGTCAAACACGTCAAATTAAATTTATATTCGAGCCTCGCAAGTATAAACTATATTTATTAAAATATAGTATAGATGTTAACCCAAGGTCGAATCTCTTGCGGAACTTTGTGGTTAAAGATAACTATGATTTATATGAATGTCTATTAATTTAGGTGACGCTATAAAGATAAGTATAAGAATAATAATATAAACGATGAACAAGTATTATAAAGATATCCCAGAGAATAATCATGAATTCTACCATCCTAGTTGATAAAGATACGGAATTGAAGTGTCACTTTATTATGTCATAAACAATATTCAAAGGTATCAATTCGAAACTTCGAATTAAACTAAGAACATTGGTGAAAGATATAAGATTAGGATAGATCACTCAACCAAACTAGTTTATGAGCAATTTGTCAAAGCTCTTCGAGGCAATCTATATTATTGCCACATCGGAACAATAAACAAATAAAGAACAATCCTAATTATATTTATAAGATAGATAGAACACTCTTTAGCAAACCCTAAAAGAGCAAACTTTATTAATCGTGAGAGAGATAAACTCCAGGAATATCAAGGTCTCATTCCCTAACAAAGTTATGAACTACCAATCCAAACATATAATTGTACTTTAAAATAAAACACTTAGATCTAAGAACAATCAATGAATAAACATAATTAAACAACAACTCCCTTAACTATGAAGAACGATGAACTCCGGCTTCCTTCATGATACTCCTCTAGGATGAAGAACGTTTAGGCTCTCATCATAGAGACCTATTGATAACTACTCTACTCTACTCTACTCTACCTCTAGTTGAGGTGCTGGGACGTTTCTCTATGGTGAATTGGTCCGCAAGTCAAGGAACAATTTTGGACTCGGGTCGTTGCTTGCGCCGGCGGCCCACCACGGAGGCGCATCGAAATATCTGCGATATTTCGACTATACCTTCGTATCTTGAATCTTAGCCGTCCAAAATATACTCTAATGCTTCAGATTAATCTGCGCCGCGAGATTTCCAACTTGGCCCGTTGGCTCAAGAGACGACACACCATAATATTGCGCTCAAGCTTACTTGCTGACGTCTTATTCCTCTCAGATGCTTGCGTGCGGGATTTACCTATTTTGAGCCGGCGGCCCACATGGCGGCGCAAGAATATCTTGTGCGATTTGATATCTTCTCGTTGATTCTAGATGATTCCCTCTGGTTAAACCCTGTTTGGATATCTGAAACACTAAAAACTCATTAAATAGCACTTATTTATAAAAATACAATAAATAAACACTAATTAACTGTTGGGAAATCATGGAGGCGGCGCAGCGGAAGCAAAAGATATAAAATTAAAAATTTACTAAAAAGGCCAAAAACGCCACTCAATGATTTCCCTACGGATCCGCTAGATGAATTTAAACCGGTAAAGTTAGTGGTATACCTCACGAGTTTCAATCGGTCCGGTTGAACGGTGCGATTCTGAGAAGTCCACTTGAAGCGTCTTTCCTCCACCGGTAATCCACACGAGCAGTTTAGTGGCACCAAGGTGCTAGCCTTCAGTTCTTTTCTCCAAAAGAACTCGGGACTCCAATCTACGGTTCTTGGTGATCAAGAACGATTCTTGAACCAAGAAGATTGATCAAGAACAATTTTTGATCAAGTGTATAGGTGGCGCAAGAAACCAAGACTTCTCTTGTTCTCTCTCTCAAAAACCCTAATTAGGGTTCAAGTCGAATTTCTCTCCCACTCTTAGGGAAATTCGACTTCCTCTCTCTCTACAAATTAGGGAGCCTCAAATTTTCTCTCTCTAGGAAAATCAAGTGTATGCAAGTCGACTTGCTTGGCCCTATTTATAGAGTTGGGGAATTTTGATAATTATAATTCGGGAATCCCTAAATTAATGGATTATCAAATTATAAAATTATAAGATTACAATAATATTATAATTTTAGGACTTGAATTCTTATTTAAAATATTACCTTAATATCTTAATTGAATTAAAAATGCAATCTTTGAGAATCAAAATGGAAGATCAAATCTTCCTCCTTGGTCCCACAAGCCATGCGCCTATTCCCCTTTATTTTAAAAGGAATTTAATAAATCAAAATAACATTCCTAGCTCTTAGGAAGTTATAACCAACTTATTATCTTCCAAAGATTTTGAATTAAAATATTACCCTAATATCTTTAATTCAAATTTTGAATCTCAAGATCAAATCTTGAATTCAAATTCATGACTTTAAATAATAAAACAATTTTTATTAATTAAAATCTCCTTCAAATGAGGCGCCACCCTCAACCTATTTTAGTGGATTTAATAAATCAATAATCTCCTAACTTTTAGGAATCTTATCTGACTTATTTTCCCTAATATTATAATTGTAAATAGATTAATCCCATCAACTATTTAACAATTAATATATTTAAACTTGTCCCACAAATTTAAATATCATTACCGTAGATTTTATTTAAGACAAGACTTTATGTCCCAGACATTTAGCTATGTCTTAAATTGTGTCACCGGAGTGACTCACGAATTAACCTTAATTCGTGTTCCCTTAAGCGGTGTCCAGATCCTGCCCATGTGTGACCCAGCAGGCCTCACGTGAAGTTGGCAGCAAGCCATCATGACTACCCAAAACACGTGAGTTATCGTTTTAGCAAAATGACCGATTTAACCTTAGTACCACCTTGTCATAGACCCTATTGTCACATGATATCTTGGTTCTGGATAAGGCACGGGAAAGTCATCCTTGATCCAAACCACAACTTTCTCGATCTTCTTGAGTTAGTCCCAATTTACTGAGTGGCCACTCTTTCCTTGGACAGACTCATTGAGGGCGCCAATTAGATATCTCTCATATCTATGAGGGACAAAATCCCATCTTGGTCAACCACATTCCTCAGCACAGCAATCAACCAAACCCGTACCTAGCCCTTATGGCTACCCTGCTACAGGCAACGTTAGACTAGGCCAAAGTTTGACAACTACAACGCTGGAATAGTCAAGACCTCAGGTCTAAGGCATCGTGACAGGTGTACAGGAGAGACTAGCTAATGACTAAACCCATGCAGGACTCTCCGGGTCAGTCCATCAACTTGCAACCCCTTACATAATTGCACCATGACTCTCGTAAAGCATCTAGTGCATGTATCTCCATACATCGAGGTCATGCTGGTCTTAGTTCATTTCAAGTTCCCACTTGAATGAGCGACCAGGGACAGTTTTAGATTAATTATCTCATAATTAATCAAGGACGCTATCATAGTAAACATGCTAATAATACGATAACAACATAATTTATCTTCCATAAATTAATCAAAATGTTCAAAACATTTACATGAAATGATTGGCCCTAGGGCACAATCTCCAACATTAACCTATTTTATCCACTTTATTACGTCATACCTTGGTGCAACCCTTAGCATATTAATTGGTCTAATTCTAATATATTATTGGTTTAAACATATAAAAGAAGGCCAAATAACTTGTTCACTTTTGGGCTGATCAAATCCCCCAAACTTAAGACTTTGTACTCCTGAGTAAAGGTACGAAGTAGAAGAAGAAAGAATATGCCAAAGAATCAAGGAACTTTCCCAAGTTCATGATTCAAGGCTAGCACATAGTCATAATCTAGAGCTAGAGAATTCACCAAGCAAGTAACTTTGTAAAGTAACACGATCTAATCTCTACAAGACCAATTCCAAAAGTGTATCTCTCTCCTCACTAATTGGGTATTTTTCTCTCAAGTCATACCTTAGACTAAGTTTCCTACCATATGATTGTAGAAATTCTCAAGGTTTCCAGCACATGTGTTAAATTATCTAAAATCAAGAGGTCTTTAATAGGGTTGTAATGAATGGAAAGGCCATATGGAATAAATGTATGAAAAAAAAAGGAATTTTGGTGTTTAATATTGACAATCAAGGTTTAATTTATTATACTTGAAAACCAATACCTTATGAAACTTTCATCCTCTTTTCCAAGGAAGGTTGCCAGTCAACTTGAAGCTCACATATTTTTTTCTACTAAGAGTCAATGGGCACATGACTCTTCTCTTGATTAGCTAATCTTTTTCTCTTGCTTTTGATCTTTCTTTCTTTTTATTTTGCAAGATACTTTTCATTTTTCTTTTTCTCATATATCTATTTTTTCTGAATATAACTGGCAAACCCAATTCTTAAGAGGGATGAAAACAAGGATTATGGCAACAACTTCCACTAAAAGAAACAATAGTCATATTGAAAACACCTAATTTAAAAGGCTCAAAGGGGCTAACAAGGGATAATGTGTTTATGGCTAGTGTTTGGGATAAAAGGGTGAAGAAACAAATGCCTCTATCATATTAAGGATATTTAATCACATAAAGCTTTAACCAATAATTAAGACAAGTTCTAGAGAAAACAAAACTAAGAGAATAAAATGTCACTCAAAAGATAGGAAATACTTAGGCTTAAACTTCCAACTAGGCTGGGTTTCTCTCAAATCGGTCTATAAAAATCAAACAATACTACTAAAATTAGAAAATTACTTAGATTATTCTCAGGCTATAGAAAACAACTAAGACTAAATTCTTATCACAAATATGAATTTGTTCACTCAAGACTTTACAACATATTAAAAATTCAACTAACTCAAATTCTACTCAAAAAGTGAAAAATAGAAGTGTAGAATATTTAAATGAAACACCAAAATATGCGAAAATAATAATTTTTGGGTAAACCAAAATGTAAGTTACTCTAACTTACTCCTCTCCCCCACACTCAAAACTTAACATTGTCCTCAATGTTAGAATCAAATAGGAGTAAAGTGTTGGAGATTGTGCCCTAGGGCCAATCATTTTATGTATATGTTTTAAACATATTGATTAATTTATGGAGATAAATTATGTTGTTATCATATTATTAGCATGTTTACTATGATAGCGTCCTTGATTAATTATGAGATAATTAATCTAAATCCGTCCCTGGTCGATCATTCTCGTGGGAGCGAGAATGAACTAAGACCAGCATGACCTCGGTGTATAGAGATGCATGCACTAGATGCTTTACGAGAGTCATGGTGCAATTATGTAAGGGGTTACAAGTTGCTGGACTGACCCGGAGAGTCCTGCATGGGTTTAGTCATTAGCTAGTCTCTCCTGTACACCTGTCACGATGCCTTAGACCTGAGGTCTTGACTATTCCGGCGTTGTAGTTGTCAAACTTTGGCTTAGTCTAACGTTGCCCGTAGCAGGGTAGCCATAAGGGCTAGGTACGGGTCTGGTTGATTGCAGTGCTGAGGAATGTGGTTGACCAAGATGGGATTTTGTCCCTCATAAAGATGAGAGATATCTAACTGGCGCCCTCGATGAGTCTGTCCAAGGAAAGAGTGGCCAGTCAGTAAATTGGGACTAACTCAACAAGATCGAGAAGGTTGTGGTTTGGATTAAGGATGACTTTCTCGTGCCTTATCCAGAACCAAGATATCGTGTGACAATAGGGTCTATGACAAGGTGGTACTAAGGTTAAATCGGTCTTTTTGATAAAACGATAACTCACGTGTTTTGGGTAGTCGTGATGACTTGCTAGAGTCCGCTCTCGACTTGTGAGTCAGGGAGATGGATTGCTGCCAACTTCACGTGAGGCCTGCTGGGTCACACATGGGCAGGATCTGGACACCGCTTAAAGGGACGCGAATTAGGGTTAATTCGTGAGTCACTCCGGTGACACAATTTAAGACATAGCTAAATGTTTGAGACATAAAGTCTTGTCTTAAATAAAATCTACGGTTGTGATATTTAAATTTGTGTGACAAGTTTAAATATATTAATTGTTAAATAGTTAATTGGGTTAATCTATTTACAATTATAATATTAGGGAATAATAAATTAGATAAGATTCCTAAAAGTTAGGAGATTATTGATTTATTAAATTCACTAATATTAAGATAAATAGGATAGAGGGTGGCGCTTCTTTAGGATTGATTTTAATTAATGGAAATGTTTTGTTAATTAAAGTCATGAATTTGAATTCAAGATTTGATCTAGATTTCAAGATTCAAATTTTGAATTAAAGATATTAGGGTAATATTTTAATTCAAAATCTTTTGAAGATAATAAGTTGGTTAAAACTTCCTAAGAGTTAGGAATGTTTTTGATTTATAAAATTCCAGAGAAAATGGGGAGGATAGGCACATGGCTTGTGGGACCAAGGAGGAAGATTTGATCTTCCAATTTGATTCTCTAAGATTGCATTTTGAATTCAATTAAGATATTAAGGTAATATTTTAATTAAGAATTAAAGTCCAAAAATTATAATATTATTGTAATCTTATAATTTTATAATTTGATAATCCATTAATTTAGGGATTCCCTAATTATAATTATCCAATTTCCCCAACTTTATATAAACCTAGGCAAGTCGACTTTCACTAGCTAATGCATAAGTGAGTTTTGCAATTTTTCTTTTGTGAGACAAGAGAGAGAAATCGGCTAGACCTAGACCTAGTTAGAGAGTCGAATTTTCTTCAAGTGTGAGAGGGAATTCGACTTGTTCCAAAACTAGGGTTTTGAGAGAGAAACCAAGAAAATTTCTTGTGTGTTCTTGGCGCCACTTTCCTCTTAAGTTTCAAGGATTGTTCTTGAATTTTAAGAGCCGTAGATTGAGTTCCCTTGTTCTTTTGGAGAAAAGAACTGAATGCTAGCACCTTGGTGTCACTAAACTGCTCGTGTGGATTACTGGCAGAGGAAGGACACTTCGTGTGGACTTCTTAGAATTGCACCGTTCAACCGGACCGATTGAAACTTTGAGGTATAACTTTTTCCTTCATCGGTTTAAATTCATCTAGCGGATCCATAGGGAAATCACAAGTTTTGTTTTTTGCGCCATGTTTTAATTAAACTCCAAATCAGTACTTTCTTCGCATCGAGACTTGATCATTTCCAGGCCAGTGTGAGTCGGGAGGTCAGGTAAGGAGGTAAGAGAGTCATTGCGTGCAAGAGTATTAGATGTGTGAGTTGTAGTTTTGTCTTGCATCAAATGATTCTCCTCGTCATGTTGTTGACCTACATTATCATGAGAGAAAGAAGGACAGGTAACAAAAGGAATACTATTAATAGTGTTACCCTCATTATTGCTATCTTCTTCGCACGATGGTTCACTCTCCTTGACTTGGTGATCATCTTGTTAATGGCTATCGGTGTTTTCACCTTGGTCACTTTCTTGATACTCAATCGTCCTTGATTGCAGGGCAACATCCTTTTTCCTTTGGATCATGTCATCAAGGATATTGGTTAGCCGCTCATGGCTTTCATACAATTCCTCCATTCCTTTTTACCAGGAGACTTCATCAAATGGACGAGCAACATAGTTGTTGTCACGGGCTTCACTTCTTCTAGCAATGGCTGTGTGTTGAGCCAGGTATTCTTCCTCCATCTTCTTCATGGCAATGACCCACTCTTCCATTGAGCAACCTGGTCTCAGAGTTGTGTAATGAAAATCCAGACTATCGAGATATTGATATTGGTCTTCGTAGCCATCGGACCTAGGGGAGCAATATGGGCTAGAAGAACAATAATTAGAAGAATCATTATAAGAAGAATGATTATAATTATAAGAGTTGGAAGGATTATAGCGATCATAATCATTATAAGAAGAATTATTATAATTAGAAGAAGAATCATAATTATAATTATAATTATAATTATAATTATGAGTATAATAATTATAATATTCATTTGGAGAAAAATTTCGTCTAGACATCTAAACAAAATGTTTCTAGCCACCTAAAAAAAACAAAAGAATTTAAAAAAAACAACTTGGAAAATAATAATTAAAAATAATTATTATTTTATTAACTTAAAATTTAAAATTTAAATTTTTCGATTTTTTTAAATTTAAAATTAAATTTCAAACTTTAAATTTAAAATTTTTTTGTTCGAAAATATTTTTTTTGAATTTAGAATTTAAAATTTAGAAATTAAATTTCAAACTTTAAATTTAAAATTTTTTTCGAAAATATTTTTTTTTTAAAAAATAAATCTATTCTAGAAGGTTCAATCAAGAATCAAATTGAAAAGATTATCCTATCTTGAATTTAAATAGAAAAATCAAATCAAGAATCAAATTAAAAGAATCTTGGAAGAATCAAGATTTAAAGTTTTAAAATATTTTTATTTTTATTATTGTTATTATTTTTTTTTCTCAAAAATCTTTTATCCTAAAGATCTAGTCAAGAAAAAGATTATCAACTAAAAATCTAATCAATAATCAAATTAAAGAAAGAATCTTTCTAGAGTCAAGATTTAGAAAAGGATATATTTTATATAAATATATAAATAAAAAAGAAAATATTAAAATAATAATATTTGAAATTTAAAAATCTTAATCCCAAAAGATCCAATCGAAAATTAAATTGAAAAAGATACTCAATCAATTCAAATTTAAATTGAAAGTGAATCCTACTAGAATCAAGGTTTAAAATTTAAAAATTTTTGAAAATTATTATTTTTTTATAATTAATAGAAAATCGAAAATAATAAAAAAAACACAATTTAGATGCAATCCTACTATGATCCTAGATCTAATGCAGTTTTAATATGCAACTATATGAAAGAAAATCATGAATTCAAAGAATTCACACAAATAATAACCGTTATCCTTTATTAGAAGTTCCCCGGCAACTGCTTCAAATTTGATGGGCGGACACCCGTCGTAAGGTGTCAAACACGTCAAATTAAATTTATACTCGAGCCTCGTAAGTATAAACTATATTTATTAAAATATAGTATAGATGCTAACCCAAGGTCGAATCTCTCGCGGAACTTCGTGGTTAAAGATAACTATTATTTATATGAATGTCTATGAATTTAGGTGAGGCTATAAAGATAAGTATAAGAATAATAATATAAACGATGAACAAGTATTATAAAGATATCCTAGAGAATAATCATGAATTCTACCATCCTAGTTGATAAAGATATGGAATTGAAGTGTCACTTTAATTATGTCATAAACAATATTTAAAGACATCAATTCGAAACTTCGAATTAAAACTAAGAACATTGGTGAAAGATATAAGATTAGGATGGATCACTCAACCAAACTAGCTTATGAGCAATTTGTCAAAGCTGTTCGGGGCAATCTATATTATTGCCACATCGGAACAATAAACAAATAAAGAACAATCCTAATTATATTTATAAAATAGATAGAACACTCTTTAACAAACCCTAAAAGAGCAAACTTTATTAATCGTGAGAGAGATAAACTCAAGGAATATCAAGGTCTCATTTCCTAACAAAGTTATGAACTACCCATCCAAACATATAATTGTACTTTGAAATAAAACACTTAGATCTAAGAACAATCAATGAATAAACATAATTAAACAACAACTCCCTGGACTATGAAGAACGAAGAACTCCAGCTTCCTTGATGATACTCCTCTAGGATGAAGAACGTTTAGGCTCTCATTATAGAGACCTATTGAAAGTTACTCTACTCTGCCTCCAGTTGAGGTGCTGGGGCGTTTCTCTATTGTGAATTGGTCTGCAAGTCAAGAAACAATTTTGGACTTGGGCCGTTGCTTGCGCCGGCGGCCCAACACGGAGGCGCACCAAAATATCTGCGATATTTCGATTATACCTTTGTATCTTGAATCTTAGCCGTCCAAAATATACTATAATGCTTCGAATTAATCTGCGTCGCAAGATTTCCAACTTGGGTCGTTGCTCAAGAGACGGCGCAACACAATATTGCGCTAAAGCTTACTTGCTCACGTCATATTCCTCTCAGATGCTTGCGCCGCGGGATTTACCTAATTTGGGCCGGCGGCCCACATGGCGTCACGAGAGTATCATGTGCGATTTGATATCTTCTCGTTAATTCTAGATGATTCTCTTTGGTTAAACCCTGTTTGGATATCTGATACACTAAATGTTGGTAATTCTAGGCGCCTAACGCAGCGGAAGCAAATATAAAATTTAAAATTAAAACGCGCCAGGTCCTAAAATTCCCGAACGGATCCGCTAGCAAAATTTAAAACCTGTTAAGATAGTGGTATACCTCACGAGTTTCAATCGGTTGGTTGTACAAGGCGTGTCCTAGGAGTCCACTCACAGCGTTCTCCATCTGCCGGTGATCCACACGAACAGTTTGTCGGGCACCAAGGTGCTATCGTTTTGTTCTTTTCTCGAAAAGAACAAGGGATCAATCTACAGTGACTTTGAATTCAAGAACTCCTTCTTGAATCAAACAAGGTGGCGCAAAGAAGAAAACCCCACAAGAACTCCTTCTTGTTTTTCCTTCTTTCACAAACCCTAATTTTTTGGTGACTGCAAATCGACATTCCTAACTCCTTAGGCAAAGTCGATTTTTCCTCTCTCAACACTTGGGAGCCAAAAATTTTCACACTTGGAAGAGCTAGGGTTTTTCTTGAGAATGGCGATTTTGCTCTCTTCTCTCTCTACAAGGAGGAAGACCAAAATCACAAATGATTTCTCACTTGCTCTAGGCGCCTAGCCCTAGGCCTTTTTAATTATATTTAGAGCATTATTATAATTCTAAAATCATAATAATATGACTTCATGAATTGAATTTACAATTAAAATATTACCTTAATATTTAATTTAAATTCAAATTGCAATCTTGGAGAATCAAATGAGAGATCAAATCTCCCCTTGGGACTCACCAAGATGGCGCCATGCTCCTCTAAATATCCTTTGGAATTTTATAAATCAAAATCATTCCTAACAATTAGGAAGTCATGATTTTCCAAAGATCATGAGTTAAGATATTCCCTAATATCTACGATTCAAATCTTTTGATATCTCTATCAAATCATTTGAATTCAAACTCATGATTTAAATTAATAAAACAATTTTATTAATCTAAAATCACCAAATGAGGCGCCACCCTCATATAATATTGGGGAATTTTATAAATTAATAATCTCCTAACTTTTAGGAATCTTATCTGATTTATTTTTCCCTAATATTTTAATTGTAAATAATTAATCCCCATTAATCATTTAACAATTATTGTATTTAAACTTGTCCCACAAATTTAAATATTTCACAACTGCAGATTAATTAAGACAAGACTTAATGTCCCAGACATTTTGCTATGTCTTAAATTGTGCCACCGGAGTGACCCACGAATTAACCCTAATTCGTGTCCCTTTAAGCGGTGTCCTGATCCTGCTCATGTGTGACCTAGCAGGCCCCACGTGAAGTTGGCAGCAAACCATCTCTATAACCTACAAGTCGAGAGCGGACTCTAGCAAGCCATCTCGACTACCCAAAACACGTGAGTTGTCGTTTTTACCAAAACCGACTTAACCTTAGTACCACCTTGTCATAGACCCTATTGTCACACGATATCTTGGTCATGGATTAGGCACAGGAAAGTCATCCATAATCCAAACCTCAACTTTCTCGATCTTCTTGAGTAAGTCCCATATCCCAGCGTGGCCACGCATTTCCTTGGACAGACTCATCGAGGGCGCCAGTTAGATATCTCTCATTCAATGAGGGACAAAATCCCATTTTGGCCAATCCACATTCCTCAGCACGACAATCAACCAAACCCGTACCTAGCCCTTATGGCTACCCTGTTACGAGCAACGTTAGACTAGGCCAAAGTCTGACAACAGCAACGCCGGGATAATGATGACCTCAGGTCTAAGGCGTCGTGACAGGCGTACAGGAGAGGCAAGCTGATGACTAAACTGTTGGGAATTGTAGGCGCCTAACGCAGCGGAAGCAAAAATAAAATTAAAATAAAACACGCTAGGTCCTAAAATTCCCTAACGGATCCGCTAGATAGTGGTATACCTCACGAGTTTCAATCCTCTGGTTGTACAAGGCGTGTCCAAGGAGCCCACTCCCAGCATTCTCCCTCTGCCAGTAATCCACACGAACAGTTTCTTTGAACAGCGAGGTGCTAGCCTCCAATTCTTTTCTCCAAAAGAATTCCGGGACCAATCTACAGACCTCTGATTCTGAGAACTCTTCTTGAATCAGTGATAGAGGTGGCGCTTAGAAGAATCCCCCCACAAGAACTCCTTCTTGCCTATTCTTCTATCAAAACCCTAATTAAGGAGCAAAGTCGAAATCCCTCTCTAACTCTTAGAGAAAGTCGACTTTCTCTCTAATGTGTGCAAAGGAATTTTTCTCTCTCTAACTCTTAGGAGGAAAAACAAACTAGGGTTTTAGTATGTCACTCATGAGGCAAGTCGACTTACCTAGGTAAGGAATTCTTCTGAATTATTTTCCTAATATTTAAATTGTCTATAATTAATCTCATTAATTATATACAATTATTAATATTTAAATTTGTCCCACAAATCTAAATATGTCATCTGTAGATTAATTAAGACAAGACATAATGTCCCAGACATTTCCTCTGTGTCTTAAATCGTGTCACTCGCGTGACCCACGAATTAACCCTAATTCGTGTCCCATTGAAATGGTGTTCAGTTCCTGCTCGTGTGTGACCCAGCAGGCCCAACGTGAAGTTGGTAGTAGGGCATCCCCATGACCTACAAGCTGTGAGCGGACTCTAGCAAGCCATCACAACTACCCAAAATCCGTGAGTTATCGTTTGTAACCAAAACGACTTAACCTCAGTACCTCCAAGGCACCGACCCTATTGTTCTGCGATATCTTGGTTATGGACCAGGCCCAGGAAAGTCATCCATGATCCAAACCTTTACTTTCTCGATCTCCTTGAGTAAGTCCCAATATCTAGCATGGCCATGCATTTCCTGGACAGACTCATCGAGGGCGCCAGTAAGATATCCCCCAATTTAATGGGGAACAAAATCCCATTTTTGGTCAGTCCACATTCCTCAGCACGGCAATCAACCAAACCCGTACTTAGCCCTTATGACTACCCTGTTACGGGCAGCGTTAGACTAAGCCAAAGTCTGACAACTACAACGCCGGAATAATGATGACCTCAGGTCTAAGGCGTCGTGTCAGGTGTACAGGAGAGGCAAGCTGATGACTAAACCCATGCAGGACTCTCCGGGTCAGTCCAGCAACTCGTAACCACCTTACGTAATTGCACCATGACTCTCGTCCCAGCATCTAGTGCGTGCATCTCATGCACCGAGGTCATGCTGGTCTTAGTTCATTTCAAGTTCCCACTTGAATGAGCGACCAGGGACAGTTTAGATTAATTATCTCATAATTAATCACGGATTGTTATCATAGTAAACATGCTAATAATATGACAACCATTAATTTATCTCCATAAATTAATTGATATGTTCACAACATATCTATAAAATGATTGGCCCTAGGGCACAATATCCAACAGACTCCCACTTGCACTAGGTACAATCATTAATCCAACTGTTCCTAACTCTTAGGAACATCCATTAATGTGTGTCTAATCTCCATCTGACACTACATGATGCTCATGTAAGACCTGTGCTAGGGATCTCCATATGACATTACTGTCATAAGAGGATTGACAACATCGTCCTCGTCTGCTACCTTAACATATCTCGATATCACCATTTCTAGGTGATCATGTCTGAATGTATATATGTGCATACATATATCACTGTCGGAACATCAGTGGGGATCCAATCCCATTTGGTGTCTTCCTGTCTCCACAGGGTGACCACCAATCACTCCTCAGACATTAGTTTTACGGTCTGCGTCTCCACGCGACCAACCCTTTGTTGTAGAATCAGCAATCGTGCTCTCTGCTTGGAAACTCTTTCCAACTCACGATGCTTTCCGTTCAGGAGAAACACGTAACAATACTGCGATTTTATCTTGGTAGGTTTTTGGAAAACGGGCACCTGTGTAACTCTTACACATTTATTCCACCATAATCCAAGATTTCATCCTTAGTTCTTCCTAAGTACTCAAGGATGCTTATGACAGCGGTCCAATGATACTCAACAGGGTTTCGTTGGAAATGGCTTGTCCCGCTCAGGGCAAATGACACATCGGGTCGAGTACACAGCATGATGGATCCTATTGCCGAACCATAAGGGATGCTACTCATGCGCCCTTGCTTAACAAGTGTCTTGGGACACTGTTTCTTGCTCAGGGTCAATCCTTGATTCATCGACATGAATCCCCTTGGAGTCTTCCATACTGAACCCCTTCAGTACCTCATCCAAGTCTGTACTCTGACTCAATCCAAGAAGCCTACAAGATCTATCTCCATAGATCTTAATGCCTAGAATATAGGCAGCTTCTTCCTTCATTGGAAAAATTTCCAATGCGCAATATGTCATTAACATACAGCACCAAGAACAAAATTGTGCTCCCACTAACCTTCTTGTAAACACAAGGTTCGTCAGCGTTTTGTAAGAAGCCAAACTCTTTGACTACTTCATCAAAACGATGATTCCAACTTCGTGACGCTCGCTTCAATCCATAAATGGATTTCCAAAGCTTGCACACCTTTACTGGTTCCTCAGGACATTCAAACCCCTCAGGTTGTGTCGCACACATCCTTGGGCAGCCTTCCATGCTGCTTTGACATCCATTTGCCATATCTCATAGGCAAGTAGGATCCTAATGGTCTTGGCCATTGCAACAGGGGAAAAGGAAAACCCTTTGCAACTAGCCTAGCCTTGAAGATGTTGACGTTGCCATCTCAGTCTCCATGGCTTCAACCCATTTCTCGGAGTTGAGGTGAAAGTTTCTTGAGAGGTGGTAGGCTCACCACGCTCTATGAGCAACGCATCCCCGTTTTCAGTCACCAAAGATCCACATCTTTGTGGTTGAGAACGTGTTCTATCAGAACTTCGTTGTCCTTGTGTTATTAGAGGAGCTACCACAACACCTTGTGGTTCTTCTCTAGTTTCCGTCTGCGCCTCTGAAGTGCTTTGTGGATCTTGAACTCCTTGAAGATCTACCTTACTCCCACTGTTTCTTTTGGAAACAAGATCCTTCTCAAGAATCCACTTATGACTACAAACTCTTTGTTGTCAGATGGGCAGTAAACATGGCATCCCCTCGTTTCCTTGGGGTACCCTACAAGCACCTTTTGGGAGATAGTTTATCGTTTGCTTAACGTAAACTTCACACCCAAATTTTGAGATAAGACACTATGGGACTCCTCCCATCCATATCTCATATGGTGTCTTCTCAATTGCCTCAGACAGAACACGGTTAAGTGTGAACACGGCAGCTTCTAAAGCATATCCTCAAAGGATCACGGAAGATCGGTCTAACTCATCATAGATCGAACCATATCAAATAGAGTTCGATTCCTCCTCTCAGAAACACCATCCCCATGGGGTCTCAGAAGGGGTAAGTCGTGAGACTATCTCACGGCTTCTATGATGATCAACAAATTCTTGACTCAAATACTCGTCTTCTCGATCGTATCGAAAAACTTTGATTTTCTTGTCAAGTTAGTTCTCTACTTCATTTTGAAATCTCTATTTCAAAAGACTCCGACTTATGGTTTAATAGGTAGCCCAAGTCAAACCTATTGAAGCAGCTAGTAAGAGCAACCACCTTTAGCTTAGGTACTCATGGGTCCACATACATCACCATGTATGATCCCCAATAAGTCAGATGCCCTCTCACTAGGGCCAGTGAAAAGGCGCCTTTGTCATTTTTCCAAGTAAGCGAGATTCGCAAGCATCATATGATTCAAAATCAAATGAGCTTAGAAGTCCATCTCCATGAAGCTCTTCTAGGCGTTTCTCGTTTATATGGCCTAAACGACAATGCCAAAGGTATATAGGATTAGATTCGCTAATCTTCATCCTTTTGTATCACTGTTATAGATATTGTTATCGTGTTAACGTTCAAGTTTCAAGATGCAATGATTATCTTGCAAATCTCATAAGCAAATAATCATCATCTTAATAAATCGAACACCATTCTTTTCAGTTAACACATGCAAAACCTTCCTTATCAAATAAGAAAGAGAAGCATTGTTTAAACTTCAAAGAAGGTACATGATATCAATAGGTTAAGCCTAGAGGGCAAAACAAGCTCGCATGTTCCTACAGCAACAGTAGCAACCCTTGCTCTATTGCCCACTCGTAGGTCCATCTCGCTTCTGTTCAGCTTTCTACTGTCTCTAAGACCCTTCACATCAAATGTGAAAACCACATGCTGTATCCAATACCCAAGCGGTTATAGTAGACAAGTGAACGTCTATAACGAAGATACCAGAAGTAGAGATCTTATCTCTCCTTTTATTCTTTTGATCTTCCAATGCAATTTGCAATTTCTTAAAAGGCAAATTGCATCCTTTAAAAGCCTTGCCTTCTTGGCAGGTAGTGGGTTAGGCTCAGCCGCTGGCTTGGTCTCACCAAACTCGGCGTCCCCCTTCCTCTTTCCTTTGCCCTTCCCTTTCTCCCTGATTTTGGAACGTTTCCGTGAGATGTGTGATCATCTCTACAGCCGACAATATTCCCTTGTTCAACTCTTGAACTATTGTGGCTAGCATCAAGGCAAGTGACGTCCACAGAGTCATTGAAGTGCTTCTCCAAGCAATTCTCTATGCTCTTGGCACGTCCTTGGCATGCTCTTCAGTGGAGGGATCTCTAGGACACAAAATTTCCTTTGTTGGGTGAGAACAAATCTCTAATTATAAAACTAATCTAGGAAGTCAGCAGCTTCCTTCGTTGGGTGAGAACACTTCTTAATTACGATACCAGTTAAGGAATTTTGTCCTAGACAACTTGTCCTTCTCAAGGACAGATCGCAGTGATAGTGATGAACTATTATTTGTTGCCAGTGATTCTACAATTAAGATATGAAAAGTTTATTTAGCATAAATATACTTCCACCATTTTATAAAACCCAGTGAAATTTATTATTGGTGGCTAAGACCCATATTTCACCAAAGTTTACCGTCGCGGAGGCGATCATGCACTCTTTGGTTATTTAGGTAGGTAACTCCTTACCAATCACATCTCATGTGACTCTTAGATCCTTATGGGACTGTATCATCTCATGACACTTATGGCATGTTTATCCCATCTAATGCCTTGAGGTCCAAAACCATTTTGATAACCCCATTAAGTCACTCGGTAAAACATGTGAATGGCTAA
>QANZ01051855.1:0-33393 GCA_003254925.1 Chamaecrista fasciculata | reverse complement strand
CAATATATACAAAGAGTGGTACTTCCTCTTCCTCGTCAGCCCAACCCAACGGGACTTCCTCTTCCTCGTTCCGCTTCCCGATTCGCCGTCGCCGCCGCTTTGGTCGTTCGACTCTGGCTAAGGATCCCATCGACTTCGTCGGCGCCTTCTGCTTGAAGTCTCTTCTTCCCCACCAAATTGGTCCCTGTCAATACCACTCTTTGTATATTTTGTGGTTGGGTATAGATAAGTTTTAATATGTTGCATATAGATCCTATTTCAGTCCACTTCATCTTATTTTGCCACATCATGATCCTAGTTACTATGTCACGTCATACTTAATGGCTTAATATAGATGGAATTCACCAAGGGACTAACGGTGGAACCTTTTGAGAAGTTATGGGACCAAAATTGTTACAAAAAAAGTTATGGGACCTAAATGAAACCTTTGTCATAGTTATGGGACCAAAATTGCAACAAAAAAAGTTATGGGACCAAAATGAAACCTTTGTCATAGTTATGGGACCAAAAGTGCACTTAAGCCAAAATTTAAAGCGCCTGGCCCTAGAATCGCGAACGGATCCGCTAGTTCAATTTAAAACCTGTTAAGATAGTGGTATACCTCACGAGTTCCAATCGGTTTGGTTGTACGGGGTGTGTCCTAGAAGTCCACTCGTAGCGTCCTTCCTCCGCCGGTGATCCACACGAGCAGTTTGTCGGGCACCAAGGTGCTAGCCTTATGTTCTTTTCTCCAAAAGAACCAGGGACCAAATCTACAGAGCTTGAATTCAAGAACTCCTTCTTGAATCAAGAACACAAGGTGGCGCAATGAGGAAGAAAACACAAGAACCCTTTCTTGTTTTTCTTCTCTCAAAACCCTAGTTGATGAACAAGACGAATTCTCTCTAACCCCTTAGGAAATTCGACCTGTCTCTCTCTAGGATTGAACTTGGCGATTTTTCTCTCTCTCTACAAGGAGGAAGACAAAATCACACAATGAATTAGGGTTGCTAGTGTTAGGCGAGTTTCCCTTATTTAATCATATAAATAGGGAATTGATAATTATAATTAGGGAATCCCTAAATTATAAGATTATCAATTTATAAAATTATGAGATTACAATAATTTCATAATTTTAGGACTTGAATATCTAATTAAAATATTACCATAATATTTCAATTCAAATTCAAATTGCAATCTTGGAGAATCAAATGGAAGATCAAATCTTCCCTTGGTCCCACCAAGAGCAATGCGCCAACTCCCTTGCTTTTAATTGAAATTTTATAAATCAAAAACATTCCTAACTTTTAGGCAATCATGATCTTCCAAAGATTATGAGTTAAGATATTATCCTAATATCTTTGATTCAAATCTTTTGAAATCTACATCAAATCTTTTGAATTCAAACTCATGACTTTAATTAATAAAACAATTTCCATTAATTAAAATCCATCTCATGAGGCGCCACCCTCATACTAATATTAGAGAATTTAATAAATCAATAATCTCCTAACTTTTAGGAACCTTATCTGATTTATTATTCCCTAATATTATAATTGTAAATANTTTTCCCTAATATTATAATTGTAAATAATTAATCCCTATTAACTATTTAACAATTATTATATTTAAACTTGTCCCACAAATTTAAATATATCACAACTGTAGATTATTTTAAGACAAGACTTAATGTCCCAGACATTTTGCTATGTCTTAAATTGTGTCACCGAAGTGACTCACGAATTAACCCTAATTCGTGTCCCTTTAAGCAGTGTTCTGATCCTGCTCATGTGTGACCCAGCAGGCCTCACGTGAAGTTGGCAGCAACCCATCTCTATGACTTACAAGTCGTGAGCGGACTCTAGCAAGCCATCACAACTACCCAAAACACGTGAGTTATCGTTTTTACCAAAATCGACTTAACCTTAGTACCTCCTTGTCATAGAGCCTATTGTCCTACGATATCTTGGTCATGGATTAGGCACAGGAAAGTCATCTATAATCCAAACCACAACTTTCTCGATCTTCTTGAGTAAGTCCCATTTCCCAGCGTGGCCACGCATTTCCTTGGGCAGACTCATCGAGGGCACCAATTAGATATCTCTCATTTAATGAGGGACAAAATCCCATCTTGGTCAATCCACATTCCTCAGCACGGCAATCAACCAAACCCGTACCTAGCCCTTATGGCTACCCTGCTACGGGCAACGTTAGACTAGGCCAAAGTCTGACAACTGCAACGCCAGAATAATGATGACCTCAGGTCTAAGGCGTCGTGACAGGCGTACAGGAGAGGCAAGCTGATGACTAAACCCATGCAGGACCCTCCAGGTCATGTCCAGCAACTCATAACCCCTTACGTAATTGCACCATGACTCTCGTAAAGCATCTAGTGCATGTATCTCCATACACCGAGGTCATGCTGGTCTTAGTTCATTTCAAGTTCCCACCTAAATGAGCGACCAGGGACAGTTTAGACTAATTATCACATAATTAATCAGGGACTGTTATCATAGTCAACATGCTAATAATACGATAACCATTAATTTATCTCCATAAATTAATCAATATGTTCAAAACATATTTATAAAATGATTGGCCCTAGGGCACAATCTCCAACACTCTTCACTCTAATATCTCTCTCTTACTTGAGCGTCGAAATCTCTTTTATAGGGCCACCCTTGTGGCATTCAACCAGAACACATCTTCAACTCGCCTCAACAACTCTCTCGAGAACACATCTTCAGGGAATGTTCTTCTTAAAAATTCCTTAATTCCAAAAGGTTTCCCTAAGTTGGTAGTTGTCTTCAATTTTAATTTGTCTAGAGGCTCATTAGTTATCTCTACTTAAATTATTTCATATCTTGTTATACAATTCATATTCTAATTGATGTATATGTTGGATTATTTAGTTAGAGCAATATTGTTATAGATTATTCATTGTGAATGAGTACTGATTCATTGGTGATGCCATGACTAGGATGGGTTAGCCGCTCACTAAGTTTCGACTCACCCCTTACTTAATATTTTCAGATACAGGTGCAGGTTAGGCACTGGTTCAATTCCAAGAGGAAGGCAATCTGATCGAGTCCATGCCATCGTTTGTGTGTGTAGTTTCTTTATTTAAACAAAATTGTATTAAACTCTAGACTGTCAGCTCCACTAGTACGTAGGGAGAGAATTCGCGGTTATGTATCATTTTTATTTTGTGCATTTTACTTATCTGAAAGATTGATTAATTGTGTATTTTCGTTGGTTACTTTGAAATGGTATTTACATTGATTTGGTGATACTCTTGGTTGACAATCATGCCAGTGAAAAATAGGTTTTTAATATATAAGTATTATGGATAATATATATATATATTGTAATTTATCTTAATTATGTTGTGTTAATTGTGGTAGATTGTCTGTCTGTAGGCTTACGGCATGGGATGAGCCCATGTCTGTGCCGTTCATGTGCTCCCACGGAGGGGAGTTGTGACATTATATATCTTAGGTATGGTCTTATCACGACCCCCATCCATGTCGTAAGCCTAACCATAGAAAATTTACAACAATCAGCAGCACTGTCAAAACGGGCTCAAGCTCGCGGGCCGGACCGGCCCACCCGCTAAATGGGCAGGCTTGGGCTAAAATAATTTAGTCCGTTAAAAATGGACCTAAACGGTCCGGCCCGTTTAGGCTGGTTTACATTTTTTAAAAAAGTTCCCATGTAAAAGTGTCAAAGCTCGCGGGCCGGTCCGGCTCACCCGCTAAATGGGCGGGCTTGGACTAAAAAAATTTAGTCCGTTTAAAAACAGGCCAGCCCGTTTAGCTCGTGGCCCGTAGCGGGGCGGGGCAAGTCGGGCCGGCCCGTTTAACAGTGCTAACAATCAACATAACATAATCTTGATAAACCATAATATATATTTTCCACAATACTCAAACAATATAAACTCAATATTCACATGGGTAATTGCCAACTCAAATTATCACCAAATCAATGTAAACACCTATTTCAAAATAATCAACCAAACTACACAATTAATTAATCTCTTTTTTTTTGTACAAAAAAATTTAGGTGAGTTGGGCTCCGGGGGCTCACCAAGGTCAGGGCATCCTCTAGGCTCTATGAGCACATACAGAGGTACTTACAGATCGCATACCAACAAGGCCCTCACATCGGTAGTAGGATTTGAAATCATGAGCTTGTGGGTTATGAGTTGACTCCTTACCAGCTAGGTCTACCTTTATTGGCACAATTAATTAATCACTCACATAAGCAATTCAAACAAAATAACGATGATACATAACCCTGAATCCTCTTAGTAAGGACTAGTGGAGTTGACAACCTAGAGGTTAATACAACTTTACTTAAATAAGGCAGCTACCCACACGAATGATGATGTGTACTTTTGATTGGCTTCTTTTCTGGAAATGAAGTAGTGGCTTGAACTGAAGTAATTCTATATTTATATAATATTAAAATTATTTATATATAATATAAAATATTAAGTAAACATTTTAAGTAATATATACAATATGTTTTTTTTAAAACAAAATATTTGCCCCCCCCCCTTTACACGATACCAATTGCTTCACATGGCCAGTCATTCATTTATGGTCATTTTAAGGAATGTGATTGGATTTTTTTTAAAAAAATACATGCTCTTAATTTTGATGTAATCACATTATTTAGTTGATTACTCATTTTTTCTGAATTGGTGATCTTTAGTTCAAGACATTTCCTGCATTTATGTAGATTAAAACTTGAAAGTCTCACAGAAGGGCAACATCTCATTATTGCAAAAAGAGAATATCAATTGGAATGGAATTTTCAACAAATTAAATGGCACTTGGATGGAGGAAATTTCATACAGCTATAATCTACAAATGTACCTTCTATCTCTTGTTGAAATTGTTGATGTATTTATTTAGATGCATTCTATTGTTTTAGTCATCTTATGGCAGTATTTTTTTTTCATGCGATAACATTTTTATGTTGAATGCCAATATTGTGGGTATATTTAGCCATTGATGCTATATAGACTAAAGCTAACCACCCGCCTTAGATTTGATCACAGCTATAATTATCTGTTGAAGCACAATTTTTTAATCAGTTTGTTGATGAAATCAGTTGGCTATTGTAGTATTACAAACAAAATTGTTTCAAATCTATATAATTGCTCTGCTATATACCATTTGGTAGATGAACGTGGGAGATATTTAAAACTCTAATGAAAGTTGCTTATATATTGATAAGAAAATTTTCAAGATCTTGCATTAAGTAATTTACTGATTTTACATTATGGTCGATTGATTTTTGGTTATTGTAGTACAATGAGTCTTATTTCATGACTCATTTTTCTTTGAAGTACAATGATAGTCCATTGGCAATATTGTATTGAGATTTTATTATCATGCACCAAGACAACCAACACTTAAAACAGATTTTATAACTTTACTACCAGTTACATATAACCCCAGAAAGTGCTCTTAGACCACACTTGATGCATCAGAGTTACAAAATATTTACACCATACAACTCACAAATATTGATTACACTGGCTAAATATACCCACAATATTGGCATTCAACATAATATTGATATTTTTTCCTGGACTACACCAGACTTGCTTTATATAGACTATAATTTGTTGAATAGACCTATGCTTTACCTATAATTTGTTGAATATACAAATATACCTATGGGTAAAAAACACATTCATAAATTATAATTTTGTAGGAAGTATTTCTGGTAACCAAAGCCACTCTTCTATCCAACTCTAGTCCAGGGCAATTGTCTCAACTTTTTGTACATCTTCATAAGGCAATCAAGCCTTAGCTTCCTCAACCACTGGTGCAACCGGTTCTCCTGTTGGGTCGTCTTCTTCTTTCCTTTCAATTTCTTCTTCTGCGCAATGTTAGTCACAAAGCACTCTTAGGTCAAATTTTAAGTAAGGACTAATGGAGAATCAGGAACAAAAACATAAAAAACATAAATTCTTGGTCTGCCAAACATATGCTTTAATCAGAAACAGAAAAATTCCTCAATGAGAGGAGCATCAATGGCCGGATTCCAACATCTAAAAAGATAACCGATATAAGAAAAGAAAACAAGAGTTCAATAATTGTAATCCAAATTTATTTAGTACAAAAGAAAAGAGTGACTTAACATCATAACACTGAATATTATTACATTAAAATTGATATAAGTGGGACAAAAAATTCTTAAATGACTTTCTGACACTATAATATATATTTATATATAAAGGTAGCCACTATTCTTACCAAAAAAAAGGTAACCGCAATTTGAAAAATAAAATAGCATATGAAAAGAAAATAAGCAATGTATGTATAATTCATGGGGTCTTATTAATAGCACCTACTTTTATCTTGATAGTGTTAGTTCCAAAAGAAACTGTTAATTAAAATTTACTCAGGATTGGGAAAGACTTTTCTGGTAACCAAGAATGGGGTATCTAAATTTGGTTGTGGGCAATCAATATGATAAGTTATTGAGATGTTCTTAGTAAGAAAAGGTTAATATATAGATGGCCATTCAAATATCAAGATGGCACAAATAGAATCACAGGGTAACTAAAACAATGAAGATAGCAATTTTATGTTCATTGAGAACTTTTTACAAACATCTTAAGGGCATTCAAATAAACAAAGCAAATGGTTCTAACTTGACTACCAAAACAACCTAGAATAAAAAGAAAACAATAATTATACAAGTCAAAAGACACATTTAAGTTATCCTATACAAAATTTCAGCACCGTGATTTCCAATTTAAGTCATTCCAATGAGAGCAAAAATGAAAGAGGTAGATGGAACAAAGAGATTAACTCTTTTCCTCTTGTTGTTGCTTTGGTCTCTCAATCCTTCTTAATCTCACTTCGGTTTCTCCTCTAGCATCACAATTTTCAAAAAGAAGAGCAACGTTTTCATTCATATTCATTGACTAATTTATTTCATCCACTCTACAGTTTAATCATACTTGACGCAACGTTTTAATTTCAAAGGTAGAAGAACCACTTAAGCGCTGCGTCTCGTTTCACTAGTTGGCTCCATAATGACATTGATGAACCTGGTTTCGGCCGGAGGGCATTACCTGGTTCGATGAAGCAACTCTGGGTCAAAAGTCGCCTGCAAGTTAATGAATGCACAGGGTGGCCTTGTGATTCACCTCCGATGCTTAAGTTAGTAAAGAGCTCAAGAGCGATAATGTATATAGAATAGTAATAGTGCGTACCTTTGTCCAGTACAAGAGCTGTCCTTTTATACTGGTGAAATGGGATCTTTTGGACCTAGATATGATCGACTGTGATCTTAACTGATTTGGCCAAATCAGTTGTGATCTTAGGGGAAATCCTAACCGATCGCTATCTTAACAGATCTGGTAGTTAAGATATGGGGTAAGTTTGTTATTTGTTGGAGGAGTCGTACTTCTTCTTGGCTCTTGATTGTTGTAGCAACATCCCTTTTTACGTCTTTTCGTGAACGCCTAGCTGTTGGCGTTCTCGACTGACGTAGGGGAGATGGCACCTTATTCATACAGGACTCTAACGCCTAGCTGTTGGCGTTCTCGGCTGACGTGAGACTCTTGGCGCCTTACCCATGTAGGGCTCTTTTGGCGTTCTCAGCCAGGTGATTCCTTCGCTGGGCTCTGAGCGCCTATGGCCTAGGTCTTCTAGGCTTCCAAGTCATTGGGCCTATTATCACTAGTCCCAACAAAAAGGAGTGGAGCTCTGTCCCCACCAGTGGAGTCCCTTCCTAGGGCGTTGTCGTTCTTATGCTATTTGTCGTTATTTGTGATTATTTTGGTTAGGCGTTGCGGGCGTTAGCGCCATACGTTGCGTTTTTGCTTGTGAGGCGTTGCTTGTGTAGGCGCCACTCCGAGTGGCGTTGATTGATATTAACGCCATCTGACCCTGTCCTTTCACATTCCTCGCTGTCGTTTCAAGTTCGTGTGTCAGGTTCGTAGTGGCCACGTGCCAATACACGATTCGCCTATCCTTCATCATGATGGCGGGTCGTGGACCGAGGGGGGTGCATTTAATGCGGCGCTTCAATTTTCGTGAAAAGTTCAAAAAACCGCCATTTCTCCTCTTTCTCTCCCTCACTCTGGCATTTCGTGTTTTCAAATCTCTTTCTTCTCCGAGTTCTCTCTGCATTTTCACATTCTCCGTCTTGATTTGCTTTCTTCATCCTCCTGTTGTACTGTTGCTGTTGCTTTGCTTTTTTCGCCAAGCGTGTTTGGGATTTACCTGGTAAGTGATTCATCGGTTCCCTTTCGTCATTCCTTTCTTTACTTTGAGTTTCTGGGTTTGGTTCAATGTTTGTTCACATTGTTCTTCATGTTCTTCGCAGTCTCTTTCAAACTTTGCTTTGTGAGTTCCTTCGACTACTTCGGCATTCATGGATTTTGAAAAAAGTGAGTTCTTCTCCTTTCAAAACTCTTACTGCCTTTTTGTTTCATATTACTTGTCATTCTGGGTTGGGTTTATGGTCTGGTGATCAACCATAATTTACCAAGGGTTTTCCTCCCCCTTTCTTGCTGGTGGATGGAGATACAATCTCCGAGAAATGTACTGAACTGGTCCCTGTTTCCACAGCTACTGGAAACAAGGTGGTTCCTGAGTCGTCAACGCCTGAGGCGTCAGGGCCGACGAGGGTCGCTTCTCCCACGGAAAGGATTGGCGGTGATGTCGTGGACTCCTCTTCTTCGACTTCCACGGAGATTCGAGAGATGTTGTCTCCGGACGAGGCGTCCATGGGAGAGGAACGTTCAATGGTTCAAGCTGCAGCTCCTATATGGGCGTCTATAGGAGATGGTAATCCGCGACAGACAATCTGCGGGGAGGAGGTTGATTTTCTTGCTTATCCAGATTGGTTTCTTTCTTCCAACAAGGGGCTTGCTAAAGTTCCGTGGGTCAAGGGCGCCGTTGAGACCATGCCTTGTGGTCCTGATAGGACGCAAGTGATGAGGAATGCACGCCCCGTCGTCGATTGGCGTCGCCAAAATCTTGATGAGAAGGTTCAACAAGGTCATTTGGACCAAACCAATGACACTGTTAGAGAATTCTGGTCCTGGCTTCATGACGATGAATTTATTCGTGATCTCAACAAGGAGCTAATAACCAATTCACCTCGCCGGCGTTCCTCAGGATGTCGGATTTCGACACTTAGCCATCTGAAGGACCCTCCTAGCATGCTCTATACTGATGGTAGAGGGTTCATGATTTGCGAGCATGTTCTCCAAAGCTGTGATATCGAGATGCCTTTCAACCCAGCAGTGCTGGATTTGCTGGCGATTATGAACATTGCTCCTATTCAAATAAGTGCCAATGGTTGGCGCATCCTTCTCGGCTTCATCGCCAAGTGCCAGAGGGATGGCGTTCGTGCTACAGCGCGGTTGTTTCTTTTCTTCTTTTACCCGCGATGGGTGGATAACGCCTTTATTTCTTATTATCGGCGTCCTGGGCGCCCATTAATCCTTGAGCATGCTGTCAGCAATCCTAAGGAGTGGCAGTACAAATTCTTCTTTATTGAGGGGTCCGGATCTAGGCGTCCTTTCTGGGTTCGTGCGTCCGACGAGCGCGCCATGTTCCCTTTGTCTTGGCGGAGGCCACGTCTTGGTCCGTTTGAGTGTAATTGGAGGGATTTGACTGTGGAGGAGCGTTTGGGGGCCCTTCGGTTGATCACCACAGACCCTGTTTGGATTGTTTTATGCGCTTTACTAATTCCTGTTTTGGTTTTGTCAGTGCTCGAGGCGAATGCTGCCGATGTCATTGGGAGTCGTCGTGCCCAAGCTGATAAGAGCAAGGGAAAAGCAGTTGCTGCTCCAAAGAAGGCGTCATCTGCCGCTGTCGCTGCTGCTGCTCCGAGGAAGACAGGGGGCGTTGTCATCCGTGATCCTTCGGCGACCTCGCGCCCTCCGTCTCAGCCTTCCAAAGGAAAGGAGAGTACCGTCACGGCCAAGGACGGGGAGCCCCCGAAAAAGCGTCAGCGCCCTACAGTAGAGGTCCCCCAAATTCCAGCGCTTCCAGAGGCTGATGATTTCAACGCTTTGGAGTTCCTCTCCAAATCCCTTTCGGAGGCTGGTTCGGTTAAGACGGACGACCTAGCTCGGGCGTCCACGGAGAATTCACAGGACCCTTCTGAAGAGGCGGCTAGATTTCTCCTTGCCACGGGGATGCGGTTGTTAGCCAACAGCGTCTCCAGGAAGGATCTTCTATCTGAACGAGACGCTGCCCGTGACGACGCCAAGAGAGCTCGCCAAGAAAACATTGAGTTGAAGGATGAGCTCAATGTGACGAAGGCGTCACATGAGTCACTCCAGGGAGATTACGATCGAAGGGGTCGTAGGTTGCAAGAAGTTAACAATTTGAATGAAGAGCTTAATGCAAAGGTGGCGTCCTTGACGATAGAATTGCGGGAGTCGCAGGAGAACTTCCAGGCTTTGGGCGCCATGGCTTTGCGACAGGTGAAATGGCGGGGCTCACGTTACAATTATATCGGCTTCAAGAATGCCATAGCGCAACTGCGGCTTCGTAATCCCAACCTTGATGTTACGGGGATTTGTCCAAACAAGGTTGTGGAAGGAAGGCTTATTCGGGATCCACTCCGCACTGATGCCATAGCAAAGATACCCCGTATGCCCGAGAAATTTGACCTTGATGGGTACAACTCTGAAGGCGACGAGGACTTCCCGTGGTTCCCCAACATGGAAGTTCCCCTACCCGGAGGGGCCGTTCCTGCTGAGACAGCGCCTCCTGCTGTTGCGGGCGCTAGCGCAAGTGGCGTTGCAGCTTAGGAGGTGGAGGCAAACGTCCCATCAAGGGAGAACGCCGAGGGTGCCCCGAGTGCTACTACTACTGAGAGCGCCCCTTCTGCTGCTTAGGCCTGCGTGCCTTTTGTTTTTTTTTGGTTGGGCCTGCGTGCCCTTTTGTAAATTTCTGTTTAGTTTCATTATGGCGTGGTTGCCATTTTTGAATTGTGGATTGATTATGCTTGGCCCGTAGGCCATTTCTCTTTGAATATGGGCATTGATGCCTTTGATATGCTTTCCCTTGATGCGTGATTAACTTGCATTTTTCTTTATTGTCATTCCTACGATTTGATCGTTATGTTTGTTTTGCACTGTGAAGTGCTGCCTCAAGTTGGGCACGCTTCGAGTGTTTTGCGTATTTTACGCTAAGTTTTGACTAGTCATCCAAGGGAGGGTCGGTCCGCATGGTAGTGAGTGCCATACTCACAAGGCTCCTTCGAGGGCCTTTTCGCTGCTGTACCGAGGGCGTCCCCCCGAGCAGCTTCAACTTCGTTATTTGTTGAGATGAAAAATATAATTCATTGATTATGAAAGCAAAGTACAATTGGCGCCATGGCCTTATTTAAACAATACTATAACTTAGAACGAAATTCATCCACTCAGGGAAAATAGAACTTGAGCTTTGCCATGTTCCAGGCGTTCGGGAGTGATTTGCCTTCGGGCGTTTCCAGTCGGTAGGCGTTCCCGGGTAGGACTTTTACGACTCTGTAGGGACCTTCCCAGTTTGGTCCGAGTTTGCCGTGTCTAGGATGTTTTCTGTTGTTTTCGACAGTTCTGAGCACCAAATCTCCCACTTTGAGAGTTCTGGGTTTTATTTTCGAGTCATGGTATCTTTTCACCATTTGATTGTAGGCAGCTTGCCTGATGGCAGCAACCTCTCTTCTTTCCTCCAAGCTATCTAAGGCTTGGAGCCTGGAGTTGGCGTCATTGGTATTTGGATAATTGATTATCCTCTCAGTCGGGACGTTCACTTCGGCAGGTATGACTGCTTCATGTCCGTATGCTAAGGCGAAAGGCGTTTCCTTCGTAGCTGTTTGTTCCGTGGTCCTATATGACCATAGGACTGTGGGCAGCTCATCAACCCATCTTCCCTTAGCTGACTCCAGTCTTTTCTTGATTCCTTGTATGATGATTCTATTGGCTAACTCAACTTGGCCGTTTGTAGCTGGATGTTCTACCGAGGTGGTTTTATGATGAATTTTCCAAGCCTTACAAAAGTCTTGGAATTTCCTACTTGTGAATTGGGCGCCATTGTCAGATATTAGAGTGTTTGGGACTCCAAACCTGGTAATGACGTTCTGCCATAGGAACTTCTCCATGGCTTCCGAGGTTATGGACGCCACTGCCTTGGCTTCCACCCATTTTGTAAAGTAGTCGACGGCGACTATGAGGAATTTTCTTTGATAGGCCGCTGTTGGGAATGGTCCTGCAATGTCGATTCCCCATAAGTCAAACGGCCAAGGGGAGGTGATGGCGCTCATGGGGGCTGCATGTGTATGGATCATATTAGCGTATTTCTGACATTTCTCGCATGAGCGCACAACGTTCTCAGCGTCTTGTAATAGCGTGGGCCAATAGTAGCCTGCCCTCTGGATCTTTCTTCGCATAGCCATTGGGCCTTGGTGACTTGCACATAGACCTTCGTGGACTTCAGTCAACATCCTGGTGACTTCATTCCCTGCAATGCATTTGGCCCCTGGGTGACTGAAGTTTTTCCTGTATAGTGTTCCTTGTCTGACAAAGTACCTGCCAGATCTTCTTGCGACTTTTCTTGCCTCGTTTTTATCTGAAGGAAGGGAGCCTTTTTCCAGATAGTTGAATATCGGCGTCCTCCAATCGACAACTTCTTCCATAGGGAGAATGTCTTGTTCCAGTATTGAGGGCTCCCTGAGAGTTGTTTTGATGATAGAATTCCTTCCTCCTTTGTTTGGCTTGGATGCCAGCTTGGCGAGCTCATCGGCTCGGGCGTTCTCGCTTCGTGGGATATGATTGAAAGTGGCGTCTATGCCTGATCCTTCCATGATCTTCTTTGCTTTTTCGGCGTACTGGACCATGGTTGAGTCTTTGGTTTCATATTCTCCGTTCTTCTGTTGTACTACCAATTGGGAGTCTGCAAAGATTTCCAATTTCTTGGCGCCTATGTTGGCTGCCAATTTCAAGGCAGCGATCAACGCCTCATACTCTGCCTGATTGTTGGTAATGGGGCACTCGATTTCAATGGATTGTTCGATGATGGAGCCGTCTGGGGCTCGCATTACCACTCCTGCTCCTCGTTGGGAGTTTGACGCGGCGCCATCGATGTGCACGCTCTAAGTCCAATTTTGGGCGTTGTTTGGTCCGGGCATTTCCGCTATGAAGTCTGCTAATGCTTGCCCCTTAATGGCCCTTCTTGACTCATAGGCGATCCCATACTCTGAGATTTCTACGGACCATATTGACATCCTTCCTGCAATATCTGGTTGTTCGATCATTTGCTTGAGGCGTCTATCCGTTCTGACGATTATTTGGTATTGCTGGTAGTAGTGTCTCAGCTTCCTAGTTGAGTGCAGTAATGAGAACGTCAGCTTTTCTAGGCGGTGATACCTTTTTTCGGCTCCTGTGAGCGTTTTGCTCGTGAAGTAGATGGGTTTCTGCTCTTCCCCATCTTCGAGTACCAAGGCCGAACTGATAGCGTCGTCCGTGGACGCCAAGTAGACGTAGATTGGCTTATCCTTGACCGGAATTACCAAAATTCCTGGCATGTTTGGAGGACACCAGGCGAAGACGTCCGAAGATTCCCTCAAGAGTTGGATGAGTTCGGATTTCTCTTCCTCATGGAGGAGCATGTTGATCTGCACTGTTTTCTCGGCGTCTTTGCCGAGCTGTACAACCTCCAAATCTCCTGTTGGCTTAGGTCTTTGATTTGAGATTTCATCCCTGAAATCTTCTATCTCAGCATTCGAAGCCTCTAGCTTTCCTTCATTAGGGGCGTTATCGGCCGATATGTTCGCCCGCGTTTTCCTCTTTCTTTCTTCTTCATTAGTTTTTGCTAGACTCATCGCATAGCATTGTCTGGCTGTCCTCTGGTCCGCTCTCACTTGACCCACTCCCTGTGGCGTTGGAAACTTCATGCGAAGGTGAGCAGTGGATATCACCGCTCTCATTTTGTTCAGGGAGGGACGCCCAAGGAGAACGTTGTACGCTGAGGGCGCTTGTACCACCAAGAACTCCACCATAATACTCGTCACCCTTGGCTTTTCCCCCACGGTGAGTCGTAAGTCGACGCTACCAAGGGCTGGTATCTGATCTCCTGTGAATCCTATAAGGCGCCCATGGTGTTCCTTGAGGTCTGACCTTGGAACGCCCAGCTGATCGAAGCATGACTTGTAAATGATGTCAGCGGACGAGCCCTGGTCTACCATGATCCTTTCGACTGTAAAAGTTCCAACTCGCGTTGTGATCACCATAGGGTCATCGTAATCCTGGTTGACTTCCCACAATTCATCGTCAGTGAAGGTTATGGGTTCAACCCATCTTTCTGCTTTGGATGCCTCCTTGTAGTCAATCCTAAGTATGGATCGATTCACCTTCCTCTTCTTATGTGGAGTTTTAGCGCCACTTTTTTCTATTCCTCCTGAGATGGTGTGGATGATCCCAGATGGTCTGTCATCTCTCGGCGGTGTGCGCCGATCCCGTTTCTTTTCCTCGCCGTCAGCGCCTCCTCCTCTTGGCTTCTTCTACTCGCGAGTGTTTTTCTCCTCTCTGGGCCTCTTACTTCCATCTTTTTTAATGAACCTGGATGGGAGGCGTCCCAATCTGATCAGGTTTTCGATTTCGTCCTTCAAGACAATGCACTCATCTGTTGTATGTCCTTCTGTTCTATGATACCTACAATACTTGCTGGTATCCACGTTTCGCCCTGCTCTCCTAGGGCGGTCAGGGAGTCTTGGTAGCAGATCTGTGTTGCAGATTTCTCGGAAAACCTCTGATTGAGACACAACGAGAACAGTGTAGACCGCATGCCTTCCCCTGGGTGGGGATCGTGGACGCCGGGAGTATTCTCTTCCTTTCGGTGCTTGGGCGCCACCAGCTTTTTCCGAGTTCTTACCGTATGGCTTTCTAGTGTCTGGTTCAATTCTCGCGAAGCGATCACGCTGGGTTTTGTCTAAGTCTTCCTTTGTTATGAACTCCTCAACCATTGAGAGGAGCTCTCCGACAGATCTGGGAGCCTTGTGTGTAAGCTCCTTATGTGCATGGCCTGGTCTGATTCCTGTCAGGAATGAGTATACTGCGATTTTGTCGTCCACTTCTTTGATACTTAGCAGAGTTTTGTTGAACTTTGCCAAGTAGTCCCGCAGTGATTCTCCCTTGTTCTGTCTGATGTCGGTCAAGACCGCCATAGGCTGCTTGTATATTTTGCTGGTGGCGAATCGTTTCTTAAACATTTCTTCTAGGTCCTTAAAGCAATGTACCGAACCCGCCGGGAGTTTGGAGAACCAATCCAGAGCTGGTCCTTCCAAAGTTATTGGGAACAGCTTTCACCGTTGAGGATCTCCTAAGTTGGAGATATTCATGGCGGCCTTGAAACTGAGTAAATGATCCTCTGGGTCTTTTTCCCCTGTATAAGGCGTCAGCTTCATGGGCATTTTGTAATTCCTGTCTAGCTCAACAGCTTGCACGTGAGGGGCAAATATTCCCTCAGCCAATGGGGGCGCTACGGCCGGGAGCGCCGAATTGGTTGGAGGCGCCAATTCTGGCGCTGGTGCCTGGACGTTCGTAGGCTGGTACATTCCAGCGGATCTTCCATAAGGCGCCGATTCTGGCGCTGGTGCCTGGACGCTCATGGGCTGGTACATTCTAGCGGATCCTCCATAGACGCCATATCCGGGGTAATACTGAGGATAATATCCCTGTGGGTAATAGTAGCCCTGAGGTGGATAAGAGTAAGCGCCCACCCAAGTTTGCTGTTGGGTAAGTTGAGTGGTTTGGCTAGGAGCCTGCTGTTGAGCTGTCACCTGGACAGGTGATGGGTTGTTCATGGGAGTTTGCTGTTCTTGGTTTCCTGGGTTTCTTTCTGGTGGTATGGGCTCTGGGTCAGCTTCCTCAGCAACTTGCTTTCCCTTGCCCGTTATCAGATCACGGATGTCCTTGCGGAGTGCTTCCATCTCGATGTGCATGTCAGCCTTGAGTGCAGCAATCTTGTCTTCTGCTGTTATGGTGATTTGCCCTGCAGTCGCTGGGTTGGGCAGCGTAGGGGCTTCCTGGATGGTAGGAAATCCTGGGGGAGGAGCAAGCGTCGAATCCTGTGCGGATTGAGCTACTGAGCCTCCTGAAGCGTGTTGATCAGTTGGAGTGGATGTCATCTTGCTAATTTCTGTAGATGTCATCTTTTTCTCTGGTTCGATGAGCACACAGGTTAGATAAAACAAAAATATAGGAAAAAACGTATATGATCCAACCTTATCGTTCATGTACCCAAAGAGAAGAATTTTAAACTAAGATCAACACTTTAATAACAAATTAAATCTGGACTTTGAATGAAAAGTCCCCACGGACGGCGCCAGTGATGAACCTGGTTTCGGCCGGAGGGCATCACCTGGTTCGATGAAGCAACTCTGGGTCAAAAGTCGCCTGCAAGTTAATGAATGCACAGGGTGGCCCTGCGATTCACCTCCGATGCTTAAGTCAGTAAAGAGCTCAAGAACGATAATGTATATAGAATAGTAATAGTGCGTACCTTTGTGCAGTACAGGAGCTGTCCTTTTATACTGGTGAAATGAGATCTTTTGGGCCTAGATATGATCGACTGTGATCTTAACTGATTTGGCCAAATCAGTTGTGATCTTAGGGGAAATCCTAACCGATCGCTATCTTAACAGATCTGGTAGTTAAGATATGGGGTAAGTTTGTTATTTGATGGAGGAGTCGTACTTCTTCTTGGCTCTTGATTGTTGTAGCAACGTCCCTTTTTACATCTTTTCGTGAACGCCTAGCTGTTGGCGTTCTCGACTGACGTAGGGGAGATGACGCCTTATTCATACAGGACTCTAACGCCTAGCTGTTGGCGTTCTCGGCTGACGTGAGACTCTTGGCGCCTTACCCATGTAGGGCTCTTTTGGCGTTCTCAGCCAGGTGATTCCTTCGCTGGGCTCTGAGCGCCTATGGCCTAGGTCTTCTAGGCTTCCAAGTCATTGGGCCTATTATCATGTGGTCATTTTCAGTGAAAGGGCACAGTGAAAGGGCATCCGACTTATTGAGGATTATACATAGTGATGTATGTGGACCCATGAGTATTCAAGCTAGAGGTGGTCACTCTTACTTCATCACGTTCACTGACGACTTCAGTAGGTATGGCTATGTCTACCTAATGAAGCACAAGTCAGAGTCTTTTGAAATGTTCAAAAGATTTCAAAATGAAGTAGAGAACCAACTTGACAAGAAAATCAAAGTCCTTCGATCCGATCGAGGAGGCGAGTATTTGAGTCAAGAGTTTATTGATCATCTTAGAAGTTGTGGAATAGTTTCACAACTTACTCCTCCTGGAACCCCACAGTGGAATGGTGTTTCTGAGAGGAGGAATCGGACTTTATTAGATATGGTCCGATCTATGATGAGTCTAACTGATCTTCCGCCTTCCTTCTGGGGGCATGCTCTAGAAACTGCTGCTTTCACACTTAACCGTGTTCCGTCTAAAGCAGTTGAGAAGACACCATATGAGATATGGAATGGGAAGAAGCCCATTATGTCTTATCTCAAGGTTTGGGGATGTGAAGTTTATGTTAAGCAACAGCCTAACGATAAACTGTCTCCCAAATCCCTCAAGTGCTTGTTTGTAGGATACCCCAAGGAAACAAGGGGATACTATGTTTACTGCCCAACTGACAACAAAGTGTTTGTAGTCAGGAATGGATTCTTCTTAGAGAAGGACCTAGTTTCCAAAAGAAACAGTGGGAGTAAGGTGGATCTTGAAGAAGTTCAAAATCCACAAAGCACATCAGAGGCGCAGACGGAAACTGAAGAAGTACCACAAGACGTTGTGGAAACTCCTCCAGTAACACAAGGACCACGAAGGTCTGATAGGACACGTTTTCAGCCAGAGAGATATTACGGATTTCTCGTGACTGAAAACAAAGATGTGTTGCTCATGGAGCGTGGTGAACCCACCACCTATCAAGAGGCCATCGTAGATCCCAACTCTGAGAAATGGGTTGAAGCCATGAAGGCTGAAATGCAATCTATGTTCGACAACAAGGTATGGACCTTGGTCGCTCCACCCGAAGGGGTAAAACCCGTAGGGTGCAAGTGGGTTTTCAAAGAGAAAACAGATATGGATGGCAATGTCAGCATCTTCAAGGCGAGGCTAGTTGCGAAGGGATTTACGCAACGTCATGGTATAGACTATGACGAAACGTTTTCGCCCGTTGCAATGGCCAAGTCCATTAGGATCCTCCTTGCCATAGCCGCATATTATGACTATGAGATATGGCAGATGGATGTCAAAACAGCGTTCCTTAACGGAAGGCTGCTCGAGGATGTGTACATGACACAACCTGAGGGGTTTGTATGTCCAGAGGAACCAGAGAAGGTATGCAAGCTTCAGAGATCCATTTATGGATTGAAGCAAGCATCCCGGAGTTGGAATCATCGTTTTGATGAGGTAGTTAAAGAGTTTGGCTTCTCACAAAACGAAGATGAACCTTGTGTTTACAAGAAGGTTAGTGGGAGCACAATTGTGTTCTTGGTGCTATATGTCGATGACATATTGCTCATTGGAAATGATATTCCAACCTTAGAGATTGTGAAATCTTGGTTGGGAAAATCATTCTCAATGAAGGACTTAGGAGAAGCTGCCTATATTCTAGGCATCAAGATCTATAGAGATAGACCTCGAAGGCTTCTCGGATTGAGTCAGAGTACATACTTGGATAAGATACTGAAAAGGTTCAGTATGCAAGATTCCAAGAAGGGATTCATTCCGATGAATCATGGCTTGACCCTTAGCAAGAAACAGTGTCCAAAGACACTTGTTGAGCGAGGGCGCATGAGTGGCATCCCTTATGCTTCGGCAATTGGATCCATTATGTATGCCATGCTGTGTACTCGACCTGATGTATCATTTGCCCTAAGCATGACAAGCCGGTTCCAACAAGACCCTGGAGAGGATCATTGGACCGCTGTCAAAAACATCCTTAAGTACTTAAGAAGAACTAAGGATGAGTTCTTGGTTTACGGTGGAACTGATGAGGAGTTGAGTGTAACTGGTTACACTGACGCCAGTTTCCAAACCGATCAAGACGACTTTAAATCGCAGTCAGGATATGTGTTTCTCCTGAACGGTGGCAGCGTGAGTTGGAAGAGTTCCAAACAGAGCACGATTGCTGATTCTACAACGGAGTCTGAGTACATTGCAGCATCAGATGCAGCGAAGGAGGCTGTATGGATTAGGAAGTTCATCACTGAGCTTGGAGTGGTTCCGTCCATTGCTGATCCCGTTACCTTATATTGTGACAATAGTGGGGCTATTGCACAAGTTAAGGAGCCCCGGTCCCACCAAAGGACCAAACATATACTCAGACGTTATCACCTTGTCAGAGAAATAGCTGATAGAGGAGATATTAAGATATGTAAAGTAGCAGGCGAGGATAATGTTGCCGATCCTCTTACAAAACCTCTTGCGAGGGTCGTACATGAACGACATGTAACGTCGATGGGGATTAGACGCATTGATGAATGTACCTAAGTGTAGGAACGATTTAATTAATGATTGTACCCTAGAGCAAGTGGGAGTTTGATGGAGATTGTGCCCTAGGGCCAATCATTTTATTTATGTGTTATTTGAACATATGTATTTTTGATTAATTTATAGAGATAAATTATGTTGTTATCATATTATTAGCGTGTTTACTATGATAGCGTCCTTGATTAATTATAAGATAATTAATCTAAAACTGTCCCTGGTCGATCATTCACGTGGGAACGTAAATGAACTAAGACCAGCATGACCTCGGTGTATAGAGATACATGCACTAGATGCTTCTCGAGAGTCATGGTGCAATTTTGTAAGGGTTACAAATTGCTGGACCGACCCGGAGAGTCCTGCATGGGTTTAGTCATAAGCGAGCCTCTCCTGTACACCTGTCACGATAGCCTTAGACCTGAGGTCTTGACTATTCCGGCATTGTAGTTGTCAAACTTTGGCCTAGTCCAACGTTACCCGTAGCAGGGTAGCCATACAGGCTAGGTACGGGTTTGGTTGATTACCGTGCAAAGGAATGTGGTTGACCAAAATGGGATTTTGTCCCTCATTAAGATGAGAGATATTTAACTGGCGCCCTCGATGAGTCTGTCCAAGAAATGCGTGGCCACGCTGGGAATTGGGACTAACTCAGGAAATCGAGAAAGTTGTGGTTTGGATTATGGATGACATTCCCGTGCCTGATCCATGACCAAAATATCGTGAGACAATAGGAATTATGACAAGGTGGTATTTAGGTTAAATCGTTAAAACGTTAAAGCGATAACTCGCGTGTTTTGGGTAGTCGTGATGGCTTGCTAGAGTCCGCTCACGACTTGTGAGTCATAAGATGATTTGCTGCCAACTTCACGTGAGGCCTGCTGGGTCACACATGAGCAGGATCAAGATGCTAATTTTGGGACACGAATTAGGGTTAATTCGTGAGTCACTTTGGTGACACAATTTAAGACATAGTTAAATGTCTTAGGACATTAAATCTTGTCTTAAATAAATATCTATGATTGTGGTTTTAAATTTGTTAGACAAATTTAAATATAAATTAATTGTTTAAAAGGTTTACAATTAAATTCTTGTTTAAAATATTAGGGAATAAATAAATTAAATAAGTTTCCTAAAAGTTAGGAAATTATTGATTTATTAAATTCACTAATATTGGGGAAATAAGAGATGAGGGTGGCGCCTCATTTATCTTAATTTTATTAATGAAAAATGTTTTATTAATTAAATAAAGATAAGGAGAATATCTTTTGGAAAAGATATGGGATTTGAATTAAAAGATATTAAAGTAATATTTTTATTCAAAATTGTTAGGAATTAGTTATAACCACCTAAGGAGTTTGGGTTGCTATAAAATTCCTCCAAGGCTACATGAGGATGGCGCCATATCTTGTTGCTTGGGGTGCAAGATTTGATCTTGCATTTTAAGTTTAAAGATATAGGCAAATTCGATTTATAATATATATATTAAAGTAATATTTAAATTATAAAATCAAACTCCTCATGACTCATTCCAACCAATAGGATTTGAGCAAAGAAGATTTGATATCAAGATTTGATTTTGAGTCTCAAATTTAATTTGTCACCTATTTATTTTTGAATTATAATATTAAGTTTAATATTATAAATCAAAAGATATATTAGGATATCTTAAGATATCCAATATCTTAGAGATTTGCTAATTGGATTAGGATTCCCTAAAACTAGGAATGAGAACACTATAAATAGGGCTCTAGGCGCCTAACACAAACACAAGTCACAACACACACACCAATTCTTGGTTAGACTAAGAATTTCGCCTAGTGCCCTATTGAGAGTGAAAAATTCGCCTAGTCCTAATATTGTGAGAGTGAGTCGATTTTCTTGAAAGAGAATTGGACCTGCACCTGATAATATTAGTACTCCCCAATCAATCTTGATAATCAAGAACAGTTCTTGATTATTCAAGAATCATAGATAGAGTTCCCGTATTCACTTGGGAAGAAGTGAAGGAGGCTAGCACCTGGGCATCTGCCAAACTGCTCGTCTGGATCACCGGTAGAGGAAGGACACTCGGAGTGGACTTCTCAAATTCGCGAACACGATAAGTCACCGATTGAAATTAGGTAAACATCTTTACTTTCCTGGTATAAACATAGTTAGTGAATCCTGGAAGGAATCACAGAGTTAGCATATTTAAGTTTGTTTTAATCTTTTTAATTTTTCCTTCCGCTGCGCTCCCTCTGTGATTTCCCAACATAAACATGATAAAAAAGGATTAAAATGAAATAAGTAGGAGAGTTGTAGAAAGAATATAAGTTTTAGGGAGTATTTAATTATAAAATGAAAAGTTTGTTGAGCAAATTTATAGTTTTAGCTATTTTTATAAAAGAAAGAAAATAAAAAAATGAAAAAGAGGGAGAGAGATCGAGTAAAGAAATGAGTAAGAGATAAAGAGAGGGAGAGACGAGAAAGGGAAAGAGAGAAAGAAGAAAGGAGGAAGAAGAAAAGGATCAGATAAAGAATGGCGGATATCTTTACATCCAACGGTCCGTTTGGGACGATCTAGCAGTCGAATCGAAGCTTAGAACGAGGCGAAGCTAATTCTGGTTCCAGTTCACAAATCCAACGGTTGGATTGAGAGGAATTGGAGATCGAAAATTGACGTCCCAAGTTGGAGAAGTGCAGAAATTTGGAGGTTGAAGGACTAAATTGATTCTAGGTAGGGTTTTGCTCCTTCTCTCCTCTCTCAAATCTGATTTTGTGCTTGGGTTTGCTTAGGGTTTCTTTAGAGTTGCTTGAATGATGAATTGCTTGATGCATGTATGATGTATGATTTGTTTAGTAATCTTTGATGTGTATATAGTTAGAAGAACATGTATAAACTATGAATTTGAGATAAATGTACTAACTTGTAGTTAGGATTCATATACATGAGTTTAATAATTGTTGAGTGTGATATTTTTTGAGTTTTACTGCAAAGCCATGAATTTTATGATGGGAAAACAAGTTTGAGGACCTATTTGTAAAGAAACATAATTTTGGGAAGAAAAACGAAGGGTTGTTGTTTGCCCTGTTTTTTGTCACTTTAATTTGTTCCAAAAAGGTAGTTTTCATGCTTTTGTGTCCCAATCCATTTTGGGACTTGTTTGAAGAGAAACTTATGATGCTTAAGTGGTTTATTGATGAAAATATTAGTGTTTGATTAATGGATGATAAATAGTTTGTGAAAATTAGTGAGTTTGACATGTTTTGTGCATTCTTACATCCCTTTGAAGGATTTGGGATTTTTATGCAAGAGAAAATGTTTGAATGGTGAATAAAATGTGAGCTAACATGGAATGTTTGATAAATGTTATTGAAAGTTAGTGAATTGGGTATGTATGTTGTATACTTGCACCCCTTTGAAGGATTTGGGACTCATCATGTGCAAGTGATTATGCATGAATTGAGATTAATCTTGTTAAATGTGTGAAATATAAGTAAAGTGATGAGTTGAATGTGAATGACATGTATTGGTTTGGTAAGCCTTGAGTATTGGCATGAATTGTGAATAATGAAAGAGTATGTGGATATGTGTGATTGTGGAAATAAGATTGAGATATGATGAGTTTGTTATGTCATGTTTCACTGAGGGGTGGGTCCCTCCCCGTTTACTCACATGAGTATTCGGGTAATGGCTATGGTGGATTCCATAGTTGGCCTAAGTGTGGATTCCTTAGGTGACATGTTGTTTGGTATGTGGGCACACCGGGAGGCGTTCCGGAAGCCTAGGTCATGATGACCACTGGTATTTGAACATGACATTTGTGCTGGTTACCTATGATGGGGTATTGGTTGACACGATTTGTCACCGCCAGCTTTATGGTATTATTATTCATTACGAAATGGTGTTGTTGTGCTGGTATTCCTGTATAGGGATACTGGGCCCTATATGGATGAAGTGTTGACACGCGAGTCCCACCAGCTTACCAGTTTTATAGTTATTGACGTATTGTTAGTTTTTCAGAACTGTTATATATGTTGACTGTTAATTAAATGTGAGTTATTTGATTTGATATGTATGTGCTTATTTACTTTTGAGTTAGATATATATGTATGTCTGAACCTTTGTGTGAAGTCGGTGTTTGAGTGGGAACTGTGGTTTAAGTAGAGGGACTTAAACCCTACTGAGAATTCCCCAAATTCTCACCCTGCAACATTTCAAGATAGATGTGATCATATTCAAATGTTTAGAATCAAAATGAACCATTATGGAAATATTTTTCAGGACCAATTTGAACATTTAAAAAAATAAAAGACTAAAATGAATTTTGAGACAAAGATAAAAGACCAATTTGAACATTCAGCCTATAATATATTGTGGATCTTGCCTTATTTTGTGCCTCTCTTATCCCTATTCTCTTTGTTCCCACACAAAGCAAATGCATAAAATAAGATTTGTATACAGCTCTTTATATATTTGTTATAAAACCCTTTAATAAAAATAAAATACATGACAAATTTATTTTATATAACCAGTCGTAAATAGAATGTAAAATGCTAATTGTTTGCAAAATTAATTATTGAAGAGAGAATATAATTAAAAATTAGTTATTAGAATAGTCCAATGACAAACAAATGAAAAACTGTATATAAGTTTCAAACGGGGCCATGGATATTCAAATGAGATATCAATAGAACAAAAATAAATAAATAAATAATAATAAAAAACAATAAATGGAAGCAATTTAAAGAGAACATTCAAAATGTCAAGGAAAGCTATCTGCATATATACTAGCAAACTCCTAAAGAAAGTGCATGATAATCATTCCTTCATCTAACTTTTAACTGTCTGCATGCTTGAAGAGTAATCTTATTGTAGACGGAAAATAGAACAAATACCTATTCTCCCATCTCATTATTGGGGACATATGCATGTGATTTTCATCAAAGAATATACCTAGTAACAAAATATTCTAATGAAAAGGAAAATTTACAGAACCAATCGTCTCTGTGTGGTTTTCCAATAAAAAAAATATACTATTTCCTCTTTACTAAGAGCATGGAGACAACTGGTGGGCATCTTCCATTTGTTCTACAAAGAAGATTGTTTTTCTTTTTTCTTGATTCCTATATGATGTGAGTTCTCTTGAACAAATTTAAGAGGCTACCTCATCTTCAATGTCAGCAGAAGGTTCCAAATTTTCAACCTTCGGAGAGCTGACATTGTCGGGAACAACATCGTTTATGGCTAAATTGGATACCTCGTCAGCCAAACTATTTTCGTTTTTACCATTTTCCAAAGCCTCTGGAGTGCTACTATCTTCTGGTTTCTGCTGAAGGCTCCAATACATGATGCTAGCAGTCAAAATAAGTATCATCTTCTGGTTGACCTATAAAGGTTGCAAAATAAAGTTCAGAACAAATATGATGATAATTTAATGGAGAATGTTGATCGAAGTCTGATCCATTCGAATCTAGATGGTAAGCACTAAACATACAGTAAGTAGCACAAGAACAGCAACGAGTGATCTATTTCTACCACACTTTTCAGTTTTGTATAAACCTTAGTATTAGCCATGTATCTAGACAAATCAGTTTAAGTATGAGCAAAAATTCTGAGGACAGAAACCAACAACTGGGAATCCAACTTCTAGGTGTTATACAAAATTTCTTATCCTTACCGTATAGAAATGAAACATGGATATCTAATCTTTAGATTTGAGGATCTCTAACTATTTCTATTCCTAGAAGGATCTTTGGACACAAACTACTACCAATCAGTCACCAAAAGGGCAAACAAGACCAAACACGAAGACAGATATAGCACTCCTGTTAAAATTAGTATTCATCTGAAGTTTCAAGATTGATGAGGATTACCTCCATTATGTCCTCGGGTAACAGGAAAATGGAACACCCAAGTTTTCGGGCAACACTGATTATATATGTTGCATTCAACTTCTTGTCTTCCTCTGCAATTGAAATAACAATAACCGGAAACAGTTTAGATTGTTGCTTGTAAGTCAATAAATCGTTCAACTTAATTATCAACAAGAAATATACAAGGTGATATATGAATTTGGAAGAACAAATAACCTACCAGTCTCCCCCTTAGTGACTAGACTCCAGTTAACCACCCTCGCTTCCACAGCACTCAGAAGCTCGAGGAAGAAAATCCCACTGGATATACTCTTATCCTGATAAAAGAACAAGGAATTGAAATAATATTAATAAAAACCCTTGCAGTTCAATACGAAAGCAACCTGCATCTCAATCGTCAATCCAGAAAAAGTATGATTGACCTGTGTATCTTCTAAGTTTAAAATTAACCATATATGAATTTGGAAGAAATGCGAGTTAGCTACAGCATGCAAATGGGTTGGTTGGGTGGTTAGGGGTTGGGTTAAAACTATTTAGTTCACCTATGGATTGACCGATTAAGCCAAACCAAAAATTTTATCGCACTACTATTGATGTAGAACTTAGAAGAATGCAAGAATATGAGGGAGAAAGAATGGAGGGAGAGAAAGAATGAGAGGGAGATGTGAGAGCAAATCTGAATTTTAATCTATAATCATCAAGTCTAAATCCAAAATAAATGGGAGCTACATATATAAGTGCAGCTCAGTCAAAGATAATAAAACCACATAACAATTCTCAAAACAATAATAAAAGCAAGCTAGTTCCCAAAATAATAAAAGCTAACAACTTCCAACAACAAAATACTAATAAGTCAAATGATAAATTCTAAGTAATAATTCTCTTCTTTTTCCTAGAATAAGTCTTCCAAGGTTTCCCATCATTTCCCCCCTGCTGAAAAGAACTCTCCTCAGGAGAGGAAAAGTGGGTGTACGACTCCAGCAAGGCAGGATCAAGGCAGGAAAAGTCATCTTCGGTGATCCAGGTAGCATCCAGGTCAGAATATCCTTTCCAACGAACAAGGTAGCGACGGAGAGGACCATGAGGAGAGAAAACAATCTGGTCATCCAAAATAGCATCAATTGCTTCAATAGAAGGTGGAACTGCCGGAAGAGTGGGTGTGGGAGCGTGAAGAGGCTGGGAAGTCTGGAGAGGCGGGGTACCTACAAAATCATCAGAAAGCAATGGGGGAGGCTCAAAAGTGCCTCGGTAAGGAAACAGATCTTCAACATTGAAAACTGGACTAATGGCCATATCAGGTGGCAGCTCAAGCAAGTAGGCATTAGGCCCAAGTTTTCGAGAAACACGAAACGGACCAAAAGCACGAGCATGTAACTTTTTAAAGGAGCGTTTAGGAAAACGCTCAGGGAGAATTCGAGCCATAACAAAATCACCCTCATTAAAACTTTGAAAACGACGATGAGTATTAGCAGACAATTTATATTGTTCAGTACTTAATGCAAGTTTACGCCTAATCTCAGCATGCAATTCATGAATGTGATGGGCAAAAGATTCAGCAGATTCAGAAGTGCGGGTATGCAAAGGAATGGGCATCAAGTCAATGGGCTGGCGAGGGGTAGAGCCATGGACAATCTCAAAAGGACTCTTACCTGTGGACCGGTTAACAGAGTTATTATTATAGGCAAACTCAGCTGTGGGTAAGACTAAATCCCAATTCCCAGGTTTATCACCCACTAGACCTCTTAACAAATCACCCAAGCTACGATTAGTAACTTCAGTTTGACCATCGGTTTGAGGGTGAAAGGCAGAAGAAAACTTTAATTGTGTGCCAAAAAGTTTCCAAAGGGTCTTCCAGAAGTAACTAACAAATTTGACACAATGGTAGTAGGTAGCCCGTGTAAACGTACAACCTCACGAAAGAATAACTTAGCTATGTGAGCAGCATCAGAGGTTTTACTACAGGGAATGAAGTGGGTCATCTTAGAAAACCTATCCACAACAACGAAAACAAAATCATGACCACGTGCAGTGCGGGGTAATCCCAGGACAAAGTCCACGCTAAGATCTTTCCAGGGCTCATGAGGAGTAGGCAAAGGAGTATACAACCCCGTGTTTTGTTTCTTGGCCTTTGAAGTTTGACAGATACGACATTGGGACAAGATTCTAGCAACATCACGTTTCAGAGAATGCCAGTAAAGGCTATCGTTTTATCCCTTCCAAAATGACCAGCCAATCCTCCAGCATGTAATTCCCAGATAAGAAAGTCCCTCATAGATGTGCGAGGAATGCACAATCTAGAGCCTCGAAAAAGGTGATCATTCTGAATGATGAAGTTCTGATACTCATGGCGATTGCCATTTTTAAGTGCTTGGAAGATGAGCCCAAAGTCGGCGCATGTGGCATAAGCATCCTTTAACCTTTCAAACACCACAACACTAACACTCATAGAATTCAAGACGGTGAGCATTCTACTCAAGGCATCAGCAACTTTATTTTCTGTGCCCGAACGGTGCTTGATCACAAAAGTGAATTCCTGAAGGAACTCGGACCACTCTGCATGCCTAGAATTCAAGTGTCTTTGGGAGTGAAGAAACCTAAGGGCTTGATAATCGGAGTAGAGAACAAACTCCTGAGGTAACAAGTAGAATTTTCAATGCTTAATGGTTCTAACAAGAGCATAGAACTCTTTGTCATATGTGGAATATCTTTGCTTGGCCTCATTAAGTTTTTCACTAAAGAAGGCTATGGGATGACCTTCTTGACTAAGGACACACCCAATTCCTACCCCAGAAGCATCACACGCAACCTCAAAAGGCTTGGCAAAGTTGGGTAGGGCTAAAACGGGAGACTCAGAAAGTTTCTTCTTAATAGCACTAAAGGCCAGTGAAGCTGCCGGGGTCCAGTGAAAATTATCCTTCTTTAAACAATCAGTGATAGGAGCTATGATGGTACTAAAATCCCTAATGAAGCGTCGATAGAAAGAAGCTAATCCATGGAAGCTACGAACTTCAGTAAGAGACTTTGGCTCAGGCCATTGTCGAATAACATCGACCTTCTCAGGGTCAGCAGATAAACCCTTTTCAGAAACTATGAAACCAAGGAAAACAACCTGAGTTTGCAAGAATGAGCACTTTGATAGGTTGACATAGAACTTTTCCTGACGAAGGATAATAAAAACCTTATGAAGGTGGGTTAAATGCTCTTCCCTAGATTGGCTGTAAATCAATATGTCATCAAAATAAACAACCAGAAACTTGCCTAGGAAAGGTCTAAAAGTATGAGTCATGACTCTCATAAAGGTGCTAGGAGCATTAGAGAGACCAAAAGGCATTACTAACCATTCAAATAACCCATCTTGTGTCTTGAAGGCAGTCTTCCACTCATCCCCAGGTCGGATTCTAATCTGATGGTAACCACTCCTAAGATCAATTTTCGAAAACCAATGAGACCTAGCTACCAAATCAAGCATATCTTCAAGCCTAGGGATAGGAAACCTATACTTCACTGTGATCTTATTAACTGCACGACTATCTACACACATTCTCCAAGAGCCATCCTTCTTAGGTGTCAAAAGAGCAGGCACAACACATGGGCTCAAACTATGCTGGATATATCCTTTTTCAAGCAACCCTTGAACTTGCCTATTGAGTTCTTCCCTATCCTTTGGGTTCATTCTATAGTGCGGAAGATTAGGAAGCTGAGAACCAGGAACCAGATCAATAGCATGTTGAATGTCTCTCATGCGTGGGAGCTCTAAAGGAAGCTCATCTGGGGAGATATCTCGAAACTCCTCCAAAAGCTGAGATACCTCACAAGGTACCTCACAATTACCAACAGAAGTTAATCTAACAAAAATCTTAGGAACTAAAGCAAGCATGACACCCAATTCTTTGCTTTCAACTTCAAATTGCTTATGGGTTAAGAAGTGAAGATTGTGGTTCCTAGTTTTAAGATTGTTGGGCTTGAGGGATGTCTTATTCTCAGTTTTAGGCTTGGCCAGTTGAAACAAAATTGTTTTTTCCCCATGTTTAAATGTATGAGTATTTTCCTTCCCATAGTTAGTGACATTATGATCATATAGCCACGGTCTTCCTAGTAGAACATGAGCAACATCCATAGGAAGAACATCACATAAGACCTCTTCTTGATATTCTCCTAACTGGATGGGGACACGACACTGCTGAGTCACAGGTAAAAAAGTCTTATCTACCCAAGCTACCCTAAAAGGTTTAGGGTGAGGTTCTGTCATTAGACCAAGCCTAGCTACTCCTAAAGTTGAGACAACATTCCTAGAACTACCTCCGTCAATGACTAATTTGCACACTTTACTTCCACATTTCACAAAAGTATGGAAAATACTAGTTCTTTTCCAAGAGTCATTGAGCATGGGATTTGTATGGAGGCACCTCATTACATTGAGAGACGTGGAATTTTGGCATGATCCCTCAACTAGAGTCTCTTCATCAATATCAGATGGACATTTAAGAGGCTCAACAATATCAGTGTCTGTGGCCTCCTCTAGAACACTGGACTGGTTTTCCAGCATTAATGTACGATGTGGACATCTAGAAGCAATATGACCCTTAGCATGACAACGAAAACATTCTACAGTGGGGCCACTAGGGCGAGAGCTAGACCCTGTCGATTCGTTCCTAGGACCTGACAATTGATTGTGGTACACAGAAACAGTCTTAGGTTGGGGTACTCCCACAGAACGACTAGCTGAAGCAGAAGTTTGGGACGACCTGAGGTCTGATCCAACAGAAGCGGAACGCCTAGCAGACGTATATCTAGACAAGGATTCTACTTCAAGAGCCCTATGGTAAGCCTCTTCTACAGTTTCAGGAAAACTCAACCTAAGTTCCCTCTGGATCTCAAAGCGAAGCCCATTAACAAACCTAGTGACCGTTACCCGTTGTTCTTCTTGAATGTCACATCTAAGCATAAGTTCATCAAAACGGGTCATGTAATCAGTCACATTAGAGGTCTGTTTGAGGTTAAGCAATTGATTCATTAACTGACTCCTATAGTGAGTGGGCAAGTATTTCTCTTTCAATTTCATTTTCATTTTAGCCCAAACCTCAATTTGAGATTGACCTAGGCGCTCGAGGTTTCTCTGAACAGTTTGCCAATATTTCTTGGCAGGCCCTGTCAACTTCATCCTAGCAAAGCGAACACGCTGAAGGTCATTCATGTCATACCAATCAAAGTAGTCATCAAGGTTAGACAACCAGTCTAGAAAGACATTTGGGTCTAATTTCCCATCATATTCAGGGGCCTCAATTTTGACCTTACGGGTAATATAATTGTAGTCATTCGGTGTTCTCCTATATCTTTCCCGAGTATGCTCAAAGGGTAAGTCATGGTTCCTAGCATGGTGGCCAACAGACTCCCATTCATCCCATTGATCTTCCCCAATTTCATGGTGTTGTGGGGGAAGCCTTCGAGGAGGTTCTCTAGTAATCCTAGGAGGAGGACCTACAGAATATTGTTGGTTTCCATTGACATCTACCGGGGAAGTCCTATGGTTTGACCCATTACCCATATCTTGATTAGCACCCATTCTACCCCTAGAGTGATCATCTTGATTCACAACTAAACCTTCACCACTCTTCCCATTTTGCTGCCTAGACAGTACACTAATAGCACCCATTATTTCCTCAAAGCGACGGTCCATATATTCCCTATCATTTTGACGGTCCAGTTTAAGTTCGTCCAGGCTCTTTTGGAAGTTTTCCATTTTTTCTTTTAAGTGTTCTTGGCTATCATATAGGTCACGGATGGTCATAAAAGAAAAAATGTGAAAATGCTGAGACTAAAGCTAAACTACTTAAGTAATAAACAAAGTATATCATCTTCTATATATATATATATTTAGGGTAATTATTTTATGCAAAACACTAGGATAAAAAGAAACATGCAACTTGCAAAAGCTATACTAATTGAGCCACTAGAGACAGAATTCAAGAGAGTAGAAATGCCTTACTTGAGCAATTTAAAGAGCCAAAACAATTAAAATTGTTCCCCAATTACTCTCCAAGGACCTTCCTATACCAAAGGTTGAAGGATAGCACAAAAACAGGTGAGAAAATGGATTTAAACAGCTGCAGAACAACTTTACAACGTCAGGCGCGTGCGGCGCATGAAGCCCACGCGCGGGAAGCCTCTCCGGCGCGTGGAGGCGCGTGACGGCGGCTTCGGCGACCGTACTTCAGGGGTGGGCCGAGTTGGTGGTTGCGGTTCTAATGGTGTAGTCAGTTTTTGGTTTTGGTGACCGGTCGGAGATGATACAGCCTTGCGACTTTAGGGTGGTTTCCGGCGAACTTCGTATACCACTTGATGTAGAACTTAGAAGAATGCAAGAATATGAGGGAGAAAGAATGGAGGGAGAGAAAGAATAGGAGGGGGATGTGAGAGCAAATCTGAATTTTAATCTATAATCATCAAGTCTAAATCCAAAATAAAGGGGAGCTACATATATAAGTGCAGCTCAGTCAAAGATAATAAAACCACATAACAATTCTCAAAACAATAATAAAAGCTAACAACTTCCAACAACAAAATACTAATAAGTCAAATGATAAAATCTAAGTAATAATTCTCTTCTTTTTCCTAGAATAAGTCTTCCAAGGTTTCCCATCAACTATAAGACCCGCTTTTTTGTATGGTACTAAATGTTGGGCTTCAAAAGTTAGCATGAGCAAAAATTTAACGTGACTGAGATGAGAACAACGTTGGATGAATGGTCATACTAGAATAGATATGATTAAGAATGAATGCATCGGAGAGAAAGTTGGCATAGCATCTATTATAGAAAAATTAGTTGAAACACGCTTCAAGTAGTTTGGTCATTTACAAAGGGGATCTTTGGAAGCTTCGGTACATGGAGTGGACTAGATGGATGATAGGCCAAAAAGTCGAAGAAGGGAGAAAAATGCAAAGACTAAACACAACGGTGTCAGCTGATCCATATAACTGACCCCACCTAGTGGAAAAAAGCTTTTACTACTGTTGTTGTATGGATTGACCAAGTCTTGAGGAGATCATATGTGCGCCAGATCATATGTGCGCCACAATGCACAAATTACGCATCAGACCCAACTCAACTATTAGCCCATCATTCTTTGATTCATTTGAACATAAAATGACCAACTTCTGTTCAGATAACGACAGTATCTATCTGTATGTTTATGTATATGTATATGTATACATTTATGTGCATCAAAATATATATATATATTATACATTATACATAATATATGTAAGTATGTCGTGATGTATATACACTTGCAGATGTGCAGAATATATGCATCTGAAAGTTTTTTCCCTATAGGCCAAAAACAGAACGTAAAATTGACAGTTTGACACCACTATCAATTAAAGTTGTTAGTTTTTTACACCATTGAAAAACTTGTTATAGGATGACCATTTTACAAAGCTCACCATTAAGAGTTCTCGTTATTAATATCATTCCTCAAAAAAATTGGCATTAATCTTCAGTTGTTTGATACCCCATTGGTTCATGCAAAAACTTAATACATAGTATATATATATTAAATATAAGAAAAATAGCCACTATTTGATTGCATATTAAAAGTTGTCTAATTTTTACAAAATTTGATATGGAAAATTCTTTTAGTTATTACTTAGTAGGTCATGGATTGATTGATTATTTGGGACATTTCTTAAGTTTGCTAGTCCTTTACTCAGTTGGTGGGCTATGACTAGGCATACCTAAACAGTTTTTTTTTCATTACTCTAAAGCTAAAATTACTTCTTTTTTTCCCACAAAAAGAAAAACAAATAGACACACACTTGATAACCAGTTTACAGATTCACATCATGTTACTAGCCTTAAACAAGAACCAGCTTAAGTGCGGCACTAACCACTTAATAATGCACAAAAAAATTCTGCCTTTGAAAATTCTATTTTTGAAATTATATTTTAAGTCTTCATGGCTGGTATAGTTTGTACAGAAAGTGTTAAATTAACTGGAATTGATTAGAATTGGTTTGAATTGAT
>QANZ01051853.1:31350-45812 GCA_003254925.1 Chamaecrista fasciculata | reverse complement strand
AAATAACACATAAAATGATTGGCCCTAGGGCACAATCTCCATCAGAATGGTGTGTCTAAGAGGTGGAATCGAACTCTATTGGATATAGTTTGATCTTTGATGAGTCAAACCGATCTTCAACCATCCTTTTGGGGATATGCTTCAGAAGCTGCTGCGTTCACACTTAACCGTGTTCTGTCCAAGGGAGTTGAGAAGACACCATTTGAGATATGGAGTGGAAAGAGTACCATTATGTCTTACCTCAAGGTTTGGGGATGTGAAGTTTACAGCCTAACGATAAACTATCTCCCAAAACCCTCAAGTGTCTGTTTGTGGGATACCCCAAGGCAACGAGGGGGTATTATGTCTACTACCCATCTGACAACAAAGTGTTTGTAGTCAGAAATGGATCCCTTTTTGGAAAGGATCTTGTTTCCAAAAGAAATAGTGGGAGTAAGATAGATCTTGAAGGAGTTCAAGATCCACAAGACACTCTAGAGGCGCAGACGGAAACTAGAGAAGAGCCACAAGGAGTGTGGAAGCTCCTCTAATGACACAAGGACCACAAAGCTTTGATAGAATACGTTCTCAACCTCAAATATACGGATCTTTGATGACTGAGAACAAGGATGTGTTGACTCATAGAGCGTGGTGAGCCTACCACCTATCAAGAAGCTATCGTGGGTCCCAACTCTGAGAAATAGGTTGAAGCCATGAAGGCTGAGATGCAATCCATGTATAACAACAAGGGATGGCCCTTAGTTGATTCACCTGAAGGTGTAAAAGCCGTAGGGTGCAAGTGGGTTTTGAGGAGAAAACCGACATGGATGGCAACGTCAATATCTTCAAGGCGAGGCTAGTTGCAAAAGGGTTTACTCAACGTCATGGGATGACGAAACGTTTTCCCCAGTTGCAATGGCCGATTCCATTTGTATCGTGCTTGCTATAGCCGCATATTATGACTATGAGATATGGCAAATGGATGTCAAAATAGCATTCCTTAATGAAAAGCTGCCCGAGGATGTGTACGTGACACAACCTAAGGGGTTTGTATGTCCAGAGGAACCAAGAAAGGTGTGCAAGCTTCAGAAATCCATTTGTGGATTGAAGCAAGCATTGCGGAGTTGGAATCATCGTTTTGATAAGGTAGTCAAAGAGTTTGGCTTCTTACAAAAACTCTGATAAGCCTTGTGTTTACAAGAAGGTTAGTGGGAGCACAATTGTGTTCTTGGTCCTTTATGTCAAAGACACTTTGCTCATTGGAAATGAAATTCCTACCTTGTAGATTGTGAATCTTTGTTAGGGAAAATCTTTCTCAATGAAGGACTTAGGAGAAGCTGCCTATATTCTAGGCATCAAGATCTATAGAGATAGGTCTCGTAGGCTTCTTAGATTAAGTCAGAGTACATACCTGGATGAGGTACTGAAGGGGTTCAGTATGCAGGACTCCAAGAAGGGATTCATTCCGATGAATCATGGCTTGACCCTGAGCAAGAAACAATGTCCCAAGACACTTGTTGAGCGAGGGCGCATCGGTGGCATCCCTTGTGCTTCGGCAATAGGATCCATCATGTATGCCATGCTGTGTACTCGACTAGATGTGTCATTTTCCCTAAGCATAACGAGCTGGTTCCAACAAAACCCTGGTGAGGATCATTAGACCGCTGTCTCAAACATCCTTAAAGTACTTGAGAAGAACTAAGGATGAATTCTTGGTTTATGGTAGAACTGATGTGTAATTGGTTACACAGGTGCCCGTTTTCCAAACCGACCAAGATATTTTAAATCGCAGTCTTAATACGTGTTTCTCCTGAACCGTGGCATCGTGAGTTGGAAAGGTTCCAAGCAGAGCACGATTGCCAATTCTACAACGTAGGGTTGGTCGCGTGGAGACGCGGACCGTAAAACTAGTGTCTGAAGTATGCTTGGTGGTCATCCTGTGGAGACAGGAAAGACACCAAATGGGACTGGGTCCCCACAGACGTTCCAACAGTGATATATACTCAGACGTTATCACCTTGAGATGGTGATGTTAAGATATGTAAAGTAGCATTCAAGGATAAAGTTGCCGAACCTCTTACGAAGCCCCTAGCACGGGTCTTACCTGAAAGTCATGTAATGTCAATGGAGATTAGACATATTAATGGATGTTCCTAGTGTAGGAACGGGTTGATTAATGATTGTACCTAGTGCAAGTGGGAGTCTGTTGTAGATTGTGCCCTAGGGCCAATCATTTTATGTATATGTTTTGAACATATTGATTAATTTATGGAGATAAATTAATGTGTTATCATATTATTAGCATGTTTACTATGATAGCGTCCTTGATTAATTATGGGATAATTAATCTAAATTCGTCCCTGGTCGATTGTTCTCATGGGAGCGAGAATGAACTAAGACCAGCATGACCTCGGTGTATGGAGATGCATGAACTAGATACTTTACGAGAGTCATGGTGCAATTATGTAAGGGGTTACAAGTTGCTGGACTGACCCGGAGAGTCCTGCATGGGTTTAGTCATTAGCATAGCCTCTCTTGTACACCTGTCACGATGCCTTAGACCTGAGGTCTTCATTATTCCAGCATTGTAGTTGTCAGACTTTGGCCTAGTCTAACGTTGCCCATAGCAGGGTAGCCATAAGTGCTAGTACGGGTTTGGTTGATTGTCGTGCTGAGGAATGTGGTAGGCCAAGATGGGATTTTGTCCCTCATATATATATATGCGAGAGATATCTAACTGGCGCCCTCGATGAGTCTGTCCAGGAAATGCGTGGCCACGCTGGGAAATGGGACTAACTCAAGGAATTGAGAAAGCTATGGTTGGATTAAGGATGACTTTCCCGTGCCTTATCCTGAACCAAGATATCGTGCGACAAAAGGGTATATGACAAGGAAGTACTAAGGTTAAGTTGGTTTCGATGAAAATGATAACTCACGTATTTTGGGTAGTCGTGATGGCTTGCTAGAGTCCGCTCTCGACTTGTGAGTCATAGAGATGGCTTGCTACCAACTTCCCGTGAGGCCTGCTGGGTCACACATAAGCAGGATCTGGACACCGCTTAAGGGACACGAATTAGGGTTAATTTGTGAGTCACTCCGGTGACACAATTTAAGACATAGCTGAATGTCTGGGACATAAAGTCTTGTCTTAAATAGTTAATTGGATTAATCTATTTACAATTATAATATTAGGGAATAATAAATTAAATAAGGTTCCTAAAAGTTAGGAGATTATTGATTTATTAAATTCACTAATATTAGGATAAATTAGGATGAGGGTGGCGCCTCATGAGAGGTACTTTAATTAATAGAATTGTTTTATTAATTAAAGTCATGAGTTTGAATTCAAAAGATTTGATCTAGATTTCAAAAGATTTGAATCAAAGATATTAGGGTAATATCTTAACTCAAAATCTTTGGAAGATAATGATTTCCTAAGAGTTAGGAATGTTTTGATTTATAAAATTCCAAAGAAATTTGAAGGGTATGGCGCATTGCTCTTGTGGGACCCAAGGGAAGATTTGATCTTCCATTTGATTCTCAAATATTGCAATTTGAATTTGAATTGAAAAATTAAGGTAATATTTTAATTAGAAATGCAAGTCATAAAATTGTGATATTATTGTAATCTCATAATTTTATAATTTGATAATCCTATAATTTAAGGATTCCCTAATTATAATTATCAATTCCCCAACTTTATATTTTAACCTAGCAAAGTCGACTTAGAGGCTAACATTCACACAAGTGAATTTTTGGCTTTTCTTCTCAAGTGTGACTAGAGAGAGAAAATCGCACAACTCCATAGCTAGAGAGAGAAACTCGAATTTCTCCAAGAGTGAGAGAGAATTCGAGTAGACTTGTTGCTAGGGTTTTGTGAGAGTGAGCCTCTTGTTTTTGCGCCACCTATACTAAAGGATCAAGAATTGTTCTTGATAGTTTTTCTTGGAGTAAAATAACTTCCCGGTCCCTGATTTTTGCACTCGCTGACAGTTAGGTCCTTGAATTTTACCCATTGTACTAGCCGGTCCCCGAAATTTGCAAACGCCTAACTAATTGGTCCCTCCGTCATATTGGCATTACAAAAATGCTGACGTGGCCATAACGGACGCTGATGTGTCCCGCTATTCGCTGTCGTGTCCCATTATGTCCACGTCATCACCGTTATATTCCAAAAAAATAAAAAGAAAAAATTGCACGTCATAAAATAGTGACACATCAGCATTTCCTCATTGCACTTATACGTCCCTGATCCATTTTTATCTCATTATTCTCAATTCCCCCTCTTCTTCATCATCTTCATTCATTTTAGTCCCAAATCCTCAAAATAAAATTGTAAAGTTTCCCAACACTCTTTTATACATTCCAATTTAGTCCTTAAAAATATTTCAAACCCTAAAACCCTATGTCCTAAGACTTGAATTTTTTTTTTTTAAATTTTCATCTTCATCTTCCTAGATTCGTTTTCTCAAATCATCATCATCAACATCCCATATTCATCATCATCTTCATCTGTTTTCTCCAACCCGGAAATCGAAAGCCTATTTAGGGTTTCGCTCATCTCAGATTCATCCACCCAGAAATCTTCATCATCTCATATTCATCAACATCTCATTGCTTTGATTTCATTTTCTTAAAGCCTATTTATCATCTTCTTAGATTCGTTTTCTCCAACCCAGAAATCGAAAGCCTATTTTACAAATCAAAGCCAGAAATCAAATCAATAGAAAAAATCAGTGACAACCCAGAAATCTGATTTTGATTTCGCTCGCCACCGTCGGAATCGAAACAAGAGAATCCGGAAGACGATCCGCCGACACCGGAAGCAACTATAGAAGTGAAATCCGCCGACGGTCCCCAAATTTCAAATCCGCCGACGTCGTATTTTCTTCCCCACCAAGCGGGCATTCTAGAATATAAAGAGGAAAATTAGGGAAGGAAGAAAGAGAGTGGTTGGTTGAAGAAGTGGAAGAAGAAGAAGATGAATAGCAGACTAAGAGAGAGAGAGAGAGAAAGAGAGAGAGAGAGAGAGAGAGAGAGAGAGAGAGAGAGAGAATGATGAGATTGAAGGTTTTGGGGGAGAGAAATTATGCTTGCGTTTACTTTTTTACAATCGTGCTGAGAAGGATGAAGGATGATCAACGATGAAGATGAAGGATGAACATCTGAAGTTATGCTTGCGTTTTTTCTTTTCAAAATTTTTACGATTTATTTTTAATTTTTGGATGAAGGTTTAGGGGGAGAGAAAAATTATGATGATGTGTAAAAAAGTGTGATGTGTAATTTTTTTTTTGGCCAAAGTGCGAATTTGGTCCTATAACTTTGCATCAGTTCCCAATTCAGTCCTATAACTTTTTTCGTCTCAGATTTAGTCCCATAAGTTTGAAAAATTCTCACCGTTAGTCCTATCAGTATTTCTGTCAAATTTTTTCTGTTAATGCTGATGTGGCATGATGATTGGGATATTGATGTGGCAAGTTTAGATGATGTGGATAAAAAAAGGACTATTTTGCAAAAACTACCAACACTTTACCAACATTTCATCTTCATTCTTCTTCTCAGACAGCGCCTCACTCACAGTCCATTCGTTTCTTTCTTCTCCAACAAAAACGCTTGAGGGTTAGGCCAGGTTTCTAGGGTTTCAAATTTCTAAGACATTCATTTCTCTCGCCGGCGAGAGAGAGTGCGATTGGTAGCGTCGTCGTGAACCAGCATCGGAGAAGTCGTCGAAAACAAAGACACCATCGTCGAAGCCATTATTGAGGTATTTTTCATATTTCGTTTAGGGTTTCGACAGTTTTAGGTCCTTTCTGAACTTCTCCATTTTTGAGAAAGGAGAAAGGAAAGATGGGAATGACATATCTTGTTCAAAGGACATGGCCAACGAAAGATCTACTCTTTCTGACCCACCATTTGGGAGCTGCATTAAAGTAAATGAAATATCTAACCCTTTTTTTTCAAAAATAAATGACTACTGCTTTCCAAAGCCACCTTCACCAATTCACATAATTATGTTAAACTTCATATTCCAAACTTGATGATATGAATATTGGACGAACCCTAACGGATTCGATTGAAGCTTGTGAATGTGCCATGGATACTGACGAACCGTAACGGACAGGAATTTGAAGCTTCAAAAAGTTGAAAATGACGATAAACCCTAATAGATTGAAGAGGAGCGCTTGAAGAGAAGAAGATGAAGAGGAGTGATTTTAACATGGTCCTTCGTCAAATTCACAAAATACATCCACAATATTAATATTTGTTGCAGTATGGTCCCATTTCAATCCACTTTGCCACATCAATATCCTAGTCATCATGCCACATTAGCATTAACGGAAAAAATTTGACAGAAATACTGATAGGACTGACGGTGAGAATTTTTCAAACTTATGGGACCAAATCTGAGACAAAAAAAGTTATAAGACTGAATTGAGAACTGATGCAAAGTTATAGGACCAAATTCGCACTTTGGCCTTTTTTTTATTTCTGGTGATGTGTAATTTTTTTAGGATTTAGGGTTTAGGGGTTTAGAGTTTTAGGATTTAGGGTTTAGAGTTTTAAATATTTTTATGGACTAAATTGGAATGTTTGGAAGAGTTTTGGGACACTTTATGATTTTATTTTGAGAATTTTGGATTAAAATGAACGAAGATGATGAGAAAGAGAGGGAATTGAGAATAATGGAATAAGAATGAGTGAGGGACCTAATTGCTCAAATTAGATTTTTGTAGGGTTTAGCGTTTAGGGTTTAGAGTTTAGGTTTTAGGATTTTTAATACTTCTAGGGACTAAATTAGAATGTTTGGAAGAGTTTTGGGACACTTTAAAATTTTATTTTGAGGATTTGGGACTAAAATGAATGAAGATAATGAAAAAGAGGGGGAATTGAGAATAATGGAATAAAAATGGGTCAAGGACCTAATTGCTGAACTCAGACTTTTTTTTAGGGTTTAACGTTTGGGGTTTTAGGGTTTTGGGTTTAGAGTTTGGGGTTTTAGGGTTTAGGGTTTTAAATATTTTTAAGGATTAAATTTGAATGTTTGAAAGAGTTTTGGGACACTTTACAATTTTATTTTGAGGATTTGGGACTAAAATGAATGAAGATGATGAAGAAGAGGGAGAATTGAGAATAATGGGATAAAAATGGGTCAGGGACCTATAAGTACAATGAGGAAATGCTTATGTATCACTATTTTATGACGTGGCAACTTTTTTTTAAATTTGTTTGGAATATAACGGTGCTGACGTGGCGATGACGGGACACGTCAGCGCATAATGGGACACATCAGCGTCCGTTATGGCCACGTCAGCATTTTTGTAACACCAATATAACGGAGGGACCAATTAGTTAGGCATTTGCAAATTTCGGGGACTGGCTAGTACAATGGGTAAAATTCAAGGACCTATCTGTCAGCGAGTGCAAAAATTAGGGACCGGGAAGTTATTTTACTCGTTTTTCTTGGTTCAAGAACTGTTCTTGATCACCCAGAACTGTAGATTGGAGTTCCCGAGTTCTTTTGGAGAAAAGAACTGAAGGCTAGCACCTTGGTGCCAACAAACTGCTCGTGTGGATTACCGACAGAGGAAGGACGCGTCAAGTGGACTTCTCAACTCGCGAATCCGATAGCACCGATTGAAATTTGGTAAATCTCTTCCTTTATTGATATAAATGTTGATAGTGGATCCTGGAAGGAATCGTAGGGAAGCCAAAAAATTTTGATTTACCGTGTTTTTCCCTTGCGCCAACCCTATGATTTCCCAACAGTGGTATCAGAGCCATGCTACTCATATTTATATCAGTTTGTGTGATTATACATGTGATGTATGATTAGATGTTTACAGCTTTTCAATCGTATGCTAAATTTTGCGAAAAACTGCCACCACACATGTTTTGGAACTTTATCTAAAGAATTGGTGCAAAACTATATGTATGAGATACATAGGAAATCAATTGGATTGATTTTGAAAAGTTCTTAAAATTGAGTCTTGATCGAACCATGTATATATATTTTAATTAAAAGTGTTTTAATTATAATATTTATAGTTGGTCGAAATTTTAAATTATGAATTTTTAATTTTCGACCAATAATTCGAATTCTTGAATTTGATTCTTGAATTTTAATTATTGGTGCAAGACTCAGTTTTAAGAAGGCATGTTAAATTGCACAAGCCCTAAATTGAAAACAATTTGAAAAATCGTTTTTCTTATGTGTTGTGATATGCCGTGTGTATATATTTAATATATGTGAATTGTTCATGTATGATTGGGTATGGTGATTGGATATGGCTCTGGGCTTATTTTTGGTAAATACGGCCTGCGTGTCGTCTCCCTAAATTCTTGATGTAATTTTAATTTTTAATTTTACACCTCAATGTAAAAGAGGTTTTTCCCAATGTAATTTTATTTTTCTTTTTTAGAAAATTCCCTCTTTGGCTTGAGGGGATTTAGGGTAGATGGGCCATATCCAAGCACGGTTTATTTTATGCATTTAGTTATTTTGTATGAGATGCAAATGGCGCTAGATGTATGTTTTAGGGTGGCGAAAATTTAACATGCAAATTTTAAATTTTTACGCATTATAACGTATATGATACGTGCGTAGAATTTTGTATGAGATACAGAATTCGTACATGTGTCTTAAATGTATGCGATACATGGGGCGCAGACACATGGCACAACTCGTTCAATTTTAAATGAGATTTAAAATTGAATTTTAAAACGGAACTTTAAAATTGAACCCTTTCAAATATCTTAAGTTTTAATGCCATCAATAAAACACCCTGTTAAAATCTTGTTCATCGCGGAGCGGTGATCGCCTATGCGATACGTATCTGCCTTGACCTCGAGGAGACACGGGTGAATGGGAGACTCGACGCGACGCCTTGTTGAAAACTCGGTTTATTAAATGTGGTGATCGCCTACGCGACACGTGTTTAGTGGGCCTTGATGATATGGGGGTTGGGCCTTGGCCTCGTTGTTTTGAGCCTAGGCATTCACAAGTTTTATTGTGTGAGTTAATGGGGTTATCAAAACGGTTTTGGACCTTAAGGAATTAGATGGGATAAACATGTCATAATAAGTATCATATGATGATACAGTCCCATAAAGATCTGAGAGTCACATAAGATGTGATTGGTAAGGAGTTACCTACCTAAATAACCTAAGGGTGCATGATCGCCTACGCGACGGTAAACTTTGGTGAAATATGGGTCTTAGCCACTAATAATAATTTTACTGGGTTTTATAAAATAGTGGATATATACTTTGCTGATTAACTTTTCATATCTTAGTTGTAGAATCAATGGCAAACAATAGTTCAACGTTATTACTGCGATCTATCCTTAAGAAGGATAAGCTGTCTGGGACAAACTTCCTTGACTGGTTTTATAATTGAGAATCGTTCTCACCCAATGAAGGAGGCTTTATGTCCTAGAAGTCTAAGTGACAAGGGACAAACTTCCTTGATTGGTTTCATAATTTGAGAATTGTTCTCACCCAACGAAGGAAGCTTTACGTCCTAAGAATCCCTCCCCTGAAGAGCATGCCAAGGATGCTCCAAGAGCTCAAAGAACTGCTTGTGAGAAGCACTTCAATGACTCTGTGGACGTCGCTTGCCTGATGCTAGCTACAATGGTTCAAGAGTTGAACACGGGAATATTGTCGGCTTTTGAGAATGGTTACACATCTCAAGGAAACGTTCCAGAACCAGGGGAAAGGAAAGGGCAAAGGAAAGAGGAAGGGAAACGCCGTGTCTGGTAAGACCAAGCCAGCAGCTAAGCCCAACCCACAACCTGCCAAGAAGGCAAAGCCCACAAAGGATGCAGTTTGCTTTTCTGTCAAAAGCCAGGACACTGGAAGAGGAATTGCAAACTGTATATGGAAAATCTGAAGAAACAGAAGAAAGGCGCTGAGGCTGCTACTTCGGGTATCTTTGTTATGAGTGTTCTTTTCTACTTAACCACTTGGGTATTAGATACAGCATGTGGTTCTCACATTTGATGTGAAGGGTCTTAGAGATAGTAGAAAGCTTAACAGAAGCGAGGTGGACCTACGAGTAGGCAATGGAGCAAGGGTTGCTGCTGTGGTTGTAGGAACATGCGAGCTTGTTTTTCCCTCTGGGCTTATTTTATTGTTATTATGTACCATCTTTAAAGTTCAAACAATGCTTCTCTTTCTTATTTGATAAGGAAGGTTTTGCATGTGTTAACTGAAAAGAATTGTGTTCAATTTATAAAGATGATGTTTATTTGTTTATGGTGATTTGCAAGATAATCATTGCATCTTGAAATTTGAACGTTAACACGATAACGATATCTATAACATTGATACGAAAAGGATTGAGATTAGCGAATCTAATACTACATACCTTTGTCATTGTCATTTAAGCCATATAAACGAGAAACGCCTAGAGAAACTCCATAGAGATGAACTTCTAAGCTCGTTTGATTTTGAATCATGTGATGCTTGCGAATCTTGTCTACTTGGTAAGATGACAAAGGCGCCCTTCACTGGTCACAGTGAGAGGGCATCTGACTTATTGGGAATCATACATAGTGATGTATGTGGACCCATGAACACTCAAGCTAGAGGTAGCTACTCCTATTTCATTACGTTCACTGACGACTTCAATAGGTTTGACCATGTCTACCTAATGAAGCACAAGTCAGAGTCTTTTGAAATGTTCAAGAGATTTCAAAATGAAGTCGAGAACCAACTTGACAAGGAAAATCAAAGTCCTTCGATCCGATCGAGGAGGCGAGTATTTGAGTCAAGAATTTATTGATCATCTTAGAAGTTGTGGGATAGTCTCACAACTTACTCCTCCTGGAACCCCACAGTGGAATGGTGTGTCTAAGAGGAGGAATCAAACTCTATTGGATATAGTTTGATCTATGATGAGTCAAACCGATCTTCCACCATCCTTTTGGGGATATGCTTTAGAAGCTGATGCGTTCACACTTAACTGTGTTCCGTCCAAGGTAGTTGAGAAGACACCATCTGAGATATGGAGTGGGAAGAGTCCCATTATCTCTTACCTCAAGGTTTGGGGATGTGAAGTTTACAGCCTAACGATAAACTATCTCCCAAAACCCTCAAGTGTCTGTTTGTGGGATACCCCAAGGAAACGAGGGGGTATTATGTCTACTACCCATCTGACAACAAAGTGTTTGTAGTCAGAAATGGATTCCTTTTTGGAAAGGATCTTGTTTCCAAAAGAAACAGTGGGAGTAAGATAGATCTTGAAGGAGTTCAAGATCCACAAGACACTCTAGAGGCGCAGACGGAAACTAGAGAAGAGCCACAAGGAGTTGTGGAAGCTCCTCTAATGACACAAGGACCACAAAGCTTTGATAGAACACGTTCTCAACCTCAAATATACGGATCTTTGATGACTGAGAACAAGGATGTGTTGACTCATAGAGCGTGGTGAGCCTACCACCTATCAAGAAGCTATCGTAGGTCCCAACTCTGACAAATAGGTTGAAGCCATGAAGGCTGAGATGCAATCCATGTATAACAACAAGGGATGGCCCTTAGTTGATGCACCTTAAGGTGTAAAAGCCGTAGGGTGCAAGTGGGTTTTGAGGAGAAAACCGACAGGGATGGCAACGTCAATATCTTCAAGGCGAGGCTAATTGCAAAAGGGTTTACTCAACGTCATGGGATGACGAAACGTTTTCCCCAGTTGCAATGGCCGATTCCATTAGGATCCTGCTTGCCATAGCCGCATATTATGACTATGAGATATGGCAAATGAATGTCAAAACAACATTCCTTAATGGAAGGCTGCCCGAGGATGTGTACGTGACACAACCTGAGGGGTTTGTATGTCCAGAGGGACCAAGAAAGGTGTGCAAGCTTCAGAAATCCATTTGTGGATTGAAGCAGGCATTGCGGAGTTGGAATCATCGTTTTGATAAGGTAGTCAAAGAGTTTGGCTTCTTACAAAAACTCTGATAAGCCTTGTGTTTACAAGAAGGTTAGTGGGAGCACAATTGTGTTCTTGGTGCTTTATGTCAAAGACATTTTGCTTATTGGAAATGAAATTCCTACCTTGTAGATTGTGAATCTTGGTTAGGGAAAATCATTCTCAATGAAGGACTTAGGAGAAGCTTCCTATATTCTAGGCATCAAGATCTATAGAGATAGGTCTCGTAGGCTTCTTAGATTAAGTCAGAGTACATACCTGGATGAGGTACTGAAGGGGTTCAGTATGCAAGACTCCAAGAAGGGATTCATTCCGATGAATCGTGGCTTGACCCTGAGCAAGAAACAGTGTCCCAAGACACTTGTTGGGCGAGGGTGCATGGGTGGCATCCCTTGTGCTTCGGCAATAGGATCCATCATGTATGCCATGCTGTGTACTCGACTAGATGTGTCATTTGTTGGAGATTGTGCCCTAGGGCCAATCATTTTATGTAAAATATGTTATGAACATATTATTAATTTATGGAAGATAAATTAATGTGTTATCATATTATTAGCATGTTTACTATGATGACATCCATGATTAATTATGAGATAATTAATCTAAACTTGTCCCTGGTCGATTATTTTTGTGGGAACAAAAATGAACTAAGACCAGCATGACCTCGGTGCATGAGATGCACGCACTAGATGCTGGGACGAGAGTCATGGTGCAATTATGTAAGGTGGTTACGAGTTGCTGGACTGACCCGGAGAGTCCTGTATGGGTTTAGTCATCAGCTTGCCTCTCCTTGTACGCTTGTAGCGATGCCTTTGACATGAGGTCGTCATTATTCCGGCATTACAGTTGTCAGATTTTGGCTTAGTCTAACGCTGCCCGTAACAGGGTAGTTATAAGGGCTGAGTGCGGGTCTGGTTGATTGCATTGCTGTGGAATGTGGATTGGCCAAAATGGGATTTTGTCCCTCATTAGATGAGAGATATCTAACTGGCGCCCTCGATGAGTCTGTCTAGGAAAACGAGTGGCCACTCAAGATTTGGGACTTACTCAGGGAATCGAGAAAGTTATGGTTTGGATTATGGATGACATTCTTGTGCCTAGTCCATGACCAAGATATCGTAGGACAATCGGATCTCTTACACGGAGGTACTGAGGTTAAGTCGTTTTAGTAAAAACGATAACTCACGTGTTTTGGGTAGTTGTGATGGCTTGCTAGAGTCCGCTCACAACTTGTAGGTCATGGGGATGCCCTGCTGCCAACTTCACGTGGGGCCTGCTGGGTCACACACGAGTAGGAACTGAACACCATTTGAATGGGACACGAATTAGGGTTAATTCGTGGGTCACGCGAGTGACACGATTTAAGACATAGAGGAAATGTCTAGGACATTATGTCTTGTCTTAATTAATTTACAGATGACATATTTAGATTTGTGGGACAAATTTAAATATAAATAATTGTTTATATAATTAATGAGATTAATTATTGGCAATTTAAATATTAGGAAAATAATTCAGATAATGTTCCTAAGAGTTAGGAAATTATTGAATTATAAAATTCCTAAATAAAATGAGGGTGGCGCCTCTAAGGGATTATTTGGATAAATAAAATTGTTTTATTAATTCAAATAATATTTGAATTCAAAAGATTTGATGGAGATTTCAAAATATTTGAATTCAAAAGATTTGGTGAAGATCTCATCTCAGAATCTTTGGTGAATCAAAAATAAGGAAGTTTTTGATTAATAAAATTCCAAGTAAAATAGAGAGGGAGATAGCGCCATCTTGGTGGGTCCCATTGGGAGATTTGATCTCTCAATTTGATTCTCCAAGATTGCAATTTGAATTTAAATATAATATTAAGGTAATATTATAATTATAAATTCAAGTCTAAAATAATTATATTATCAGAATATCTTTATTTTAGGAATTATTAAATCACCAAATTTTGGTCTATAAATATATGGGCAAGTCGACTTGCACCACAATTGTCTGACAAGCAATTTATGCAACCCTAATTTAGTTTTCCTCCTAAGAGTTAGAGAGAGAAAATACTCCTTTGCACACATAGAGAAAGTCGACTTTCTCTAAGAGTTAGAGAATTTCGACTTTAGCTCTAAAGTTAGGGTTTTGAGAGAAGAATAGGCAAGAAGGAGTTCTTGTGGGGGGATTCTTCTAAGCGCCACCTCAGTTGCTGATTCAAGAAGGAGTTCTTGAAATCAGAGGTCTGTAGATTGGTCCCAGATTCTTTTGGAGAAAAGAATTGGAGGCTAGCACCTCGGTGTTCAAGAGAGTGGATTACTGGCAGAGGGAGAACTCTGGGAGTGGACTCCGTGGAACTCGCCCCGTTCAACCATCGAATTGAAACTCTGAGGTATAACACTAACCAAAAGTTTTAAATTCTGCTAGCGGATCCGTTCGGGAATCATAGGACCTAGGCGTTTTTTTATTTATTTTATTTTCGCTTCCGCTGCCTTAGGCGCCTAGGATTCCCAACAGTGGTATCAGAGCCACGCTAGTTCTAGGATTTAAAACTGTTTGTTTGTACATG
>QANZ01051853.1:0-29062 GCA_003254925.1 Chamaecrista fasciculata | reverse complement strand
GATGGGGATTAGACACATTGATCAGTGAACCTAGAGTAGGAAGAGCTAGATTAATGATTGTACCCTAGTGCAAGTGGGAGTCTGTTGGAGATTGTGCCCTAGGGCCAATCGTTTTATGTAAAATATGTTATGAACATATTATTATTTATGGAAGATAAATTAATGTGTTATCATATTATTAGCATGCTTACTATGATGACATCCATGATTAATTATGAGATAATTAATCTAAACTTGTCCCTGGTCGATTATTTTTGTGGGAACAAAAATGAACTAAGACCAGCATGACCTTGGTGCATGAGATGCACGCACTAGATGCTGGGACGAGAGTCATGGGGCAATTACGTAAGGTGGTTACGAGTTGCTGGACTGACCCGGAGAGTCCTGCATGGGTTTAGTCATCAGCTTGCCTCTCCTTGTACGCCTGTAGCGATGCCTTTGACCTGAGGTCATCAATATTCCGGCATTACAGTTGTCAGACTTTGGCTTTGTCTAACGCTGCCCGTAACAGGGTAGTTATAAGGGCTGAGTGCGGGTCTGGTTGATTGCATTGCTGTGGAATGTGGATTGGCCAAAATGGGATTTTGTCCCTCATTAGATGAGAGATATCTAACTGGCGCCCTCGATGAGTCTGTCCAGGAAAACGAGTGGCCACTCAATATTTGGGACTTACTCAGGGAAACGAGAAAGTTGTGGTTTGGATTATGGATGACATTCTTGTGCCTAGTCCATGACCAAGATATCGTAGGACAATCGGATCTCTTACACGGAGGTACTGAGGTTAAGTCGTTTTAGTAAAAACGATAACTCACGTGTTTTGGGTAGTTGTGATGGCTTGCTAGAGTCCGCTCACAACTTGTAGGTCATGGGGATGCCCTGCTGCCAACTTCACGTGGGGCCTGCTGGGTCACACACGAGCAGGAACTGAACACCATTTGAATGGGACACGAATTAGGGTTAATTCGTTGGTCACGCGAGTGACACGATTTAAGACATAGAGGAAATGTCTGGGACATTATGTCTTGTCTTAATTAATCTACAGATGACATTTAGATTTGTGGGACAAATTTAAATATAAATAATTGTTTATATAATTAATGAGATTAATTATTGGCAATTTAAATATTAGGAAAANAATATCTTTATTTTAGGAATTATTAAATCACCAAATTTTGGTCTATAAATATATGGGCAAGTCGACTTGCACCACAATTGTCTGACAAGCAATTTATGCAACCCTAATTTAGTTTTCCTCCTAAGAGTTAGAGAGAGAAAATACTCCTTTGCACACACATAGAGAAAGTCGGCTTTCTCTAAGAGTTAGAGAATTTCGACTTTAGCTCTAAAGTTAGGGTTTTGAGAGAAGAATAGGCAAGAAGGAGTTCTTGTGGGGGGATTCTTCTAAGCGCCACCTCAGTTGCTGATTCAAGAAGGAGTTCTTGAAATCAGAGGTCTGTAGATTGGTCCCAGATTCTTTTGGAGAAAAGAATTGGAGGCTAGCACCTCGGTGTTCAAGGAAACTATTCGTGTGGATTACTGGCAGAGGGAGAACTCTGGGAGTGGACTCCGTGGAACTCGCCCCGTTCAACCATAGAATTGAAACTCTGAGGTATAACAATAACCAAAAGTTTTAAATTCTGCTAGCGGATCCGTTCGGGAATCATTGGACCTAGGCGTTTTTTTATTTATTTTATTTTCGCTTCCGCTGCCTTAGGCGCCTAGGATTCCCAACATCATTTGCCCTAAGCATAACGAGCTGGTTCCAACAAAACCCTGGTGAGGATCATTAGACCGCTGTCTCAAACATCCTTAAAGTACTTGAGAAGAACTAAGGATGAATTCTTGGTTTATGGTGGAACTGATGTGTAATTGGTTACACAGGTGCTCGTTTTCCAAACCAACCAAGAGATTTTAAATCGCAGTCTAAATACGTGTTTCTCCCGAACTGTGGCATCGTGAGTTGGAAAGGTTCCAAGCAAAGCACGATTGCCGATTCTACAACGTAGGGTTGGTCGCGTGGAGACGCGGACCGTAAAACTAGTGTCTGAAGTATGCTTGGTGGTCATCCTGTGGAGACAGGAAAGACACCAAATGGGACTGGGTCCCCACCGACGTTCCGACAGTGATATATACTCAGATGTTATCACCTTGAGATGGTGATGTTAAGATATGTAAAGTAGCATTCGAGGATAAAGTTGCCGATCCTCTTACGAAGCCCCTAGCACGGGTCTTACATGAAAGTCATGTAATGTCAATGGAGATTAGACACATTAATGGATGTTCCTAGTGTAGGAACAGTTTGATTAATGATTGTACCTAGTACAAGTGGGGGTCTGTTGGAGATTGTGCCCTAGGGCCAATCATTTTATGTATATGTTTTGAACATATTGATTAATTTATGGAGATAAATTAATGTATTATCATATTATTAGCATGTTTACTATGATAGCGTCCTTGATTAATTATGGGATAATTAATCTAAATTCGTCCCTGATCGATTGTTCTCGTGGGAGCGAGAATGAACTAAGACCAGCATGACCTCGGTGTATGGAGATGCATGCACTAGATGCTTTACGAGAGTCATGGTGTAATTATCTAAGGGGTTACAAGTTGCTGGACTGACTCAGAGAGTCCTGTATGGGTTTAGTCATTAGCATAGCCTCTCCTATACACCTGTCACGATGCCTTAGACCTAAGGCCTTCATTATTCCGGCGTTGTAGTTGCAGACTTTGGCCTAGTCTAACGTTGCCCGTAGCAGGGTAGCCATAAGGGCTAGGTACGGGTTTGGTTGATTGCCGTGCTGAGGAATGTGGTAGGCCAAGATGGGATTTTGTCCCTCATATATATATATATATATGTGAGAGATATCTAACTGGCGCCCTCGATGAGTCTGTCCAGGAAATGCGTGGCCACGCTGGGAAATGGGACTAACTCAAGGAATCGAGAAAGTTATGGTTGGATTAAGGATGACTTTCCCGTACCTTATCCTAAACCAAGATATCGTGCGATAAAAGGGTATATGACAGGGAAGTACTAAGATTAAGTCGGTTTCGATGAAAACGATAACTCACGTATTTTGGGTAGTCGTGATGGCTTGCTAGAGTCCCCTCTCGACTTGTGAGTCAAAGAGATGGCTTGCTGCCAACTTCACGTGAGCAGGATCTGGACACCGCTTAAGGGACACGAATTAGGGTTAATTCGTGAGTCACTCCGGTGACACAATTTAAGACATAGCTGAATGTCTGGGACATAAAGTCTTGTCTTAAATATAATCTACAGTTGTAATATTTAAATTTGTGGGACAAGTTTAAATATATTAATTGTTAAATAGTTAATTGAATTAATCTATTTACAATTATAATATTAGGGAATAATAAATTAAATAAGGTTCCTAAAAGTTAGGAGATTATTGATTTATTAAATTCACTAATATTGGGATAAATTAGGATGAGGGTGGCGCCTAATGAGAGGTATTTTAATTAATAGAATTGTTTTATTAATTAAAGTCATGAGTATGAATTCAAAAGATTTGATCTAGATTTCAAAAGATTTGAATCAAAGATATTAGGGTAATATCTTAACTCAAAATCTTTGGAAGATAATTGTGAGATCTCAAGTTTTAACATTTAGTTTTGGGTGTTCAAGAATGGAATTAGTGATTTTTCGAATTTTGGATAGAATTTTAAACTAATTTTAAACCAGTATTAGGAGTTTTGGGTTAGAAATTTTAGAAATTAGTGAACACGGAAATTTAGAATTTTAATTGTCATATTTGTAATCCCCATATTTTATTTAGCTTGTGGTAAAAATTTGGGAGCAAAAAGAGATTAAAATTTTATCTGGGTTTGTCTCTGGACCCGACAAATGATACCGTCGAGTGAGAACTGAGTGACTTTAAAGATAAAATTTCCAAAACAAATTATTTATTTAAACTCCACTCTTTGAGACGAGTCCAACAATATAAGATTTGTCCAAAAGTTTTATTCCTAGAAATTTGACTTTTAAGGGACTGTTTTGAAAAGATCGGAATATTTTTGGGTGATTCTGTGATTTCAGCCTCAGGAACTTATGTTAGAACTCCTTTTCTGCCCCCCTAACTTTCTGAAATTGTAATGACCCCATCACATATTTAGCCCCAATTCGACTCTCTCTCTCCCATTTTTTTTTTCGCTAGAAGGTTCGTCACTTTCACTCTCACTTTTGCTCTCTTTCACTGACGGCACACCAGCCTCCCTCCACCACCACAGACGGCGCCGGTGACCTCCCAGCTCCGCCGTTCACCGGAAAACAGCCACCGTCGTCCCTCCTCCTTTGCTTTGTGCCATTTTCGTCCATTTCCTTCTCTTATTTTCCCCATTATGTTTGAGCTAATTTCTTTTCTTCCCTTCAATTTCTGGTTGGTCTTTGATATTAGCATGATTATGGAGCTTCATCCTTCCTTCTCCCCACCTCCATGATCATCTTGGAAGCCACACAAGCTAGGGTAACCTCTCCCATGCTCTGTTTTCGGCCAGATTTGGGGTATGTCTGAAATTCACCAATTTCTTTATTGTTTCTTGATTTTCTTGGTTGGAATGAACCCATTGATGATAGTATATCATGTTGGGAACCTCTAGAGGCTCTTAAATCTCCATAATATCAACTTTTGGGACTGTTTTTATTCTAGGGTTCATAAGTGACGAAAATTGGGGTTTTGAGCAAATCTTCGTGTTTTCTTGAAAATAATAGTTTGTATGAGTTTAATGGAAAATTTTAATGAGTTCTAATGCATTGATTTTGAATTAGAAAAGGTATTTTAAAATTTGGTTATTATAGGTAAACTTTAAAGTTGCAATTTAGTCCTAAGGGGCGACTTTGATATTTTTGATGAACTAAATGGATTTATTGGAAACTATGGAGAGCCCTTATATTATATTCTTGATTATAAATTGTGAAAAGGCTAAGTGTGAAAGTTTGCTTGAAATAATGGAAATATCAAGTTTGTGAGAATGACCCTATGTTCTTGACTTCGAAATTTTGTTTGTGAAATTGCCTTGAAATTGTGGATTTCAAAACTTTTGTTAAAGCTCACAAATTGATACCCAAGCATCTTGTTGGTCCCTTGGATAGGTGTTAGGTGGGTGTGACTAAGGACTAAGATGAGTGTTAAGAAGTGGGTGTCTTGTGAGAAGCTATCATTAGCTTTTGTGAAGAGTTAGACCTCCGGGTCACTTAAAAGTTAAATATTGAATTGTGTAATTGAGTCATTGTTTATGAATGTGTTTATAGATTCGCGTACATCGGTCGTTGGTTGGGAAGCTAAGAGGTGTAGTCATCTATCCTTTGGATCGAGGTGAGTGGCTTTCTTATCTTGGCCCGTGGAGGGTTGGTGATGTTGCTAAAGAAATTAATTCTATTGTTAGCACTGGTTGAGATTGTGGTTAATAATACCTATGTAAAATTGTATATTTCTATTATGTTTTACTTGATCCTAAGCCTCCAAAAATGCAACGTTCTTACATCCAATGTATATTTTGGATACGAATATGCTCTCTTGTATAATATTGGTTGTGATAATGACTGAGACTCGTTACTCATTCAGACATGAGTGAAGTTACTGACTATTTGAGAAATGGTTATGTTTATGTGTGCTCCCCTGAGGGCTGAGGTGAATATGAGATGATACTCCTCATGCATGAGTGGAGGAAAACTGAAAATACTGTTATAAGTGCTCACCTGAGGGTCGAGGTGATGATTTGTGTACTCCCCGATGCATTGAAGTGAAATACTAATATTGTGCTATATTTGTGAATCAAGTGTGATGATTGGCTGACATATGTGTTTGATTGTGATATTACCTGTTTCATAATTGTGTGATGTGGATTGTTGATATTACTTATACTAAATGTTTCTTTACTCTTGATTGGCGTTAGAGATAGTATTTAATTTTTATTATAGTGTTGTATGCTCTGAGTTGACCATATTCAATTGTGCTTGTGCTCGTGATTGTGTTTGTGATTGAGACTGTGACTGTGACTGTGTTTGTGTTTGTGTTTGTGTTTGTATTTGTGTTTCTTTGTGTTGTGTTGGGTTTGAATTTTAGTTTGTGTTTGTGTTTGTGCATATGTGATTGCTCTCTCATAGTGTTAGTTGCGATATTGATTAAAAACCTACCTTTACTTACTTTAGTGTGTCCTGTACCGTTAATTGTTTGTGAAATGACTGAGATAATGCTGTGTGCGGTTCCGATGGGTGAAAACCTGTGTGCGGTTCCCACGGGTTGAGATAATGCTATGTGCGGTCCCGATGGGTGAAAAGCTGTGTGCGGTCCCCACGGGTTGAGATAATACTATGTGCGGTTCCGTTGGGTGAAGAGCTATGTGCGGTCCCCACGGTTTGAGAACTTGAGGTGATGCTGTGTGCGGTTTCCTCATGAGTGGAAGCAGACTTGAAATCTCATAACTGTGTGTTACCTGTGGTTGGTGGTGAATTGATTGTTGAAGCTTGTCTGCATTGAGCATCCACTTTCTTATAAGTTAATAGTTTTCATTAATTGGTTTACGTTGAGACTTTACTTTATTATAAGTTGATAATGATTGATACGAATTGGTGGTATTGACATTTCATTTGCTATGGAATTGATGACTTTGTGAGGTTGAATACTGGTATTATTGACATTGGGTGAATTTGAGATCTTTGATAGTCTAAATGGTATTGGCCGAATGACTTCTACGATGTTGGCTATCCTACGTGTAGATGCCATAGAGGTAAACAAACTTGATTTCATTTTAAATCAATATCTCTCTTTAAACTATTATTCTTTACCAAACTACTGTTGTTTAAAATAGTTTTTACAAAGTTTGGTTCCTAGTATCTCTAAACGTATAACTATATATAAAATTATGTTTTCTCATGAGTTTTCTTTAACTTGATAGCCTTAAAGAATTTAATCGTAAACCCTTGTGAATTTTAAGTCTGTGGTTGATTTACATACTCTATTATATTAAACGATCGCATCTGGTAATGAGCTTCAAAAGAAGATTTTATTACTTGATTACCATTCCCAAATTTCGTTTTAACAAAGCTCTAAATCTTTTCTTACTTTGTTACTAAACTTTATATTTTCTCAATGAATCTTCGAATAATGTTTTCTTAAAAGTTCTTTACTTCCAAAAGACTTTCTTAAACCTGTGGTTGTTCACATATTGTAATCTCTCTAAAGGTTCAACAAATTATTTCTTCTTGGATTGTTTCATACCTTGTGATTCGATTAAGGTTTTAATCACTGAACATGTTGGATCATTTAAGTGAGTGAATGTTAATATAGATTGGTCATTGTTGTTGAGATATGGCTTTGCTGATGACCCGACGTTTGAAATGGGTTAGCCACTCACTGAGTTTCGACTCACCCCTCGTTTAACATTTTTTTTAGATACAGGTTCAAGTCCAGCCACTACTTCAATTCTCGGAGGAAGCCAATCAAGAGCCTATGTCATCGTTTTTGTGGGTTGTTGTTTTATTTAAGATTTCAAGTAGATTGTATTAAACTTTAGTCTGTCAGCTCCACCAGTAGTTAGGGAGAGGATTCGAGGCTATGTATCATTATCATTTTGTGCGCTTTGATTATGTCAGAGATTAATTAAATGTGTATTTTGTTGGTTCCTTCAAATGAAATTTATATTTAGTGATACTCTGGGTTGACAGTTATGCATGTGAGCATTGCGTTTATTATGTCCGAGTACTTTAAAGAATATACTTACATCATGATTTATTTATGTTTGTTGGGTTGTTATGGATTGTCTATGATTAGGCTTACGGCATGGGTAGGCCCATGTCCGTGCCGGTCACGTGCCTCCATAGAGGGGGTCCTGACAATAATGATTTCCTAAGAGTTAAGAATGTTTTGATTTATAAAATTCCAAAGAAATTTGAAGGGTATGGCGCATTGCTCTTGTGGGACACAAGGGAAGATTTGATCTTCCATTTGATTCTCAAAGATTGCAATTTGAATTTGAATTGAAATATTAAGGTAATATTTTAATTAGAAATTCATGTCATAATATTGTGATATTATTGTAATCTCATAATTTTATAATTTGATAATCCTATAATTTAGGGATTCCCTAATTATAATTATCAATTCCCCAACTTTATATTTTAACCTAGCAAAGTCGGCTTAGAGGCTAACATTCACACAAGTGAATTTTTGGCTTTTCTTCTCAAGTGTGACTAGAGAGAGAAAATCGCACAACTCCATAGCTAGAGAGAGAAACTCGAATTTCTCCAAGAGTGAGAGAGAATTCGAGTAGACTTGTTGCTAGGGTTTTGTGAGAGTGAGCCTCTTGTTTTTGCGCCACCTATACTAAAAGATCAAGAATTGTTCTTGATAGTTTTTCTTGGTTCAAGAACTGTTCTTGATCACCAAGAGATTATGGGAACGGATCTACAATCTTGGAATTTCAAGAACACTTCTTAAAATATCCAAGAACCCAAACTGGCGCACCCAGAAACAATTTCTTGGCCACTAACTCTGGGGTTTGGCGCCTCCAATCACTCTTTCTCTCACACCCAAGTCGACTTTTGCCTAAACTTTAGGGTTAGGTTGAACTTTTCTTCCTTCTCTCTTCTGAATAGGTTTAGGCGACTTAGGGTGGTAATTATAGAGTCTCACTCTTGAAAATAGGGAATTTTTAATCTGATTAGGGAATCCCCAAATCTTGATTATAAAATTACATTATTATCATAATATAAGATTAAAAGGCAATCTCAATTTAAATTTCAAGATCATATCTTGAAATCCAAATCTTGAAAGCACACTTCCCATTGGTTGGAGTGAGTCAAGAGGATTTGAATTCTTAATTAAAATATTACACTAATATCTTAATTTAAATTCAAAATGCATTCTTGAAATTTAAAATGCAAGATCAAATCTTGCAAGATTTGGATTACAAGAATGCGCCACCCCTTTAGTGTTTTTATAGGAATTTAATAAATATGAAAACAAGCCTAACTCTTAGGAAGTTATAATCTTATTAATATCCTTAACAAATTGAATTAAAATATTACCCTAATATCTTATTTCAAATTTGAATATTGAATTCAAATTCAAATCTTGAATTCAAATTTAAATCTTGAATTCAAATTAACAAAATCATATTTCATTAATTAATTCAAGAGTGAGGCGCCACCCTCATCTTGTTATCCTTCAATATTAGAGAATTGAGTAAATCAATAATCCCCTAACTCTTAGGAGACTAAATCACTTCATTATTCCCCAATATTTTAAACAAGAATTCAATTGTAAATAGATTAATCAAATTAACTATTTAACAATTAATATATTTAAACTTGTCTAACAAATTTAAATATCACAAATGTAGATTTCATTTAAGACAAGACTTCATGTCCTAAGACATTCAACTATGTCTTAAATTGCGTCACTAAAGTGACTCACGAATTAAACCTAATTCGTGTCCCATTACAGTATCTTGATCCTACTCATGTGTGACCCAGCAGGCCTCATGTGAAATTGGTAGCAAGCCATCTCTATGACTCACAAGTCGAGAGCGGACTCTAGCAAGCCATCACGACTACCCAAAACACGTGAGTTATCATTTTAACATCAACGACTTAACCTTAGTACCACCTTGTCATAATCCCTATTGTCACACGATATTTTGGTCATGGATAAGACAAGGGAAAGTCATCCTTGTAATCCAAACCATAACTTTCTCGATTCCTTGAGTTACTCCCATTACCCTGTGTGGCCACACATTCCTTGGACAAACTCATCGAGGGGCCCAGTCAAATATCTCTCAACTTAATGAGGGACAAAATTCCTTATTGATCAACCACATTCCTCAGCACGGCAAACAACTAAACCCGTACCTAGCCTGTATGGCTACCCTGTTACGAGCAACGTTGGACTAGGCCAAAGTTCAGCATCTAGAACGCCGGAATAATGAAGACGTCAGGTCTAAGGGCATCGTGACAGGTGTACAGGAGAGCCTAGCTCATAACTAAACCCATGCAGGACTCTCCGGGTCGGTCCAGCAACTTGTAACCCTTTACATAATTGCACCATGACTCTCGAGAAGCATCACATGTGTGTATCTCTATACACCGAAGTCATGCTGGTCTTAGTTCATTCACGTTCCCACGTGAATAATCGACCAGGGACAGTTTAGAATAATTATCACATAATTAATCACGGATTGTTATCACTGTAAACATGCTAATAATATGATAACGACATAATTTATCATTCATAAATCAATCAAACAATATGTCCATACATATAACATGATTGGCCCTAGGGCACAATCTCCATCACATTTAGGGGCAGCCGTGATCCATCCAGGATTACAACACTCGCCCCCAGCTTGACGCAGTCACCCACGATTGCCCTGCTCCGCAATTCTCGGTCTCCATCCTCGCTGGAGATCGTGGGACACAGATTTGGTCTTACCCACGTTGTCTAGTCCGCTGGCGCCCGCCCTATAACGCGATACGCAATCACCCACGATTGCCTTGCCCCGCAAATCTCGGTCTCCACCACTCTCGCAGGTGGAGATCGTGCTCGACTACGTGGTGCGCCCCGTGCGCTAGCCACCACTCTCACCTTGCTCTATAAATAGAGCTCAACCCCAGCAGATAAAGGTTAGCTACTTCTCACTTTCAGAATTCTCTTGCTCTCACATCCCTCACATTCTAACTTGAGCGTCGGAGTATTCTTCGCAAGGCCCCCCTGTGAAGCTCTTGTAGGTACTTGGCCACTCGAACTTGCTCTTGCAGCCCACACTTGTTGAACTAGGTAAGTCTGACCATTTTCTAGTTTATCAAGGTGTATATAAAAAAATCATACAACAAAAAATAAAGGGAAAATAAAAAACAAAAATAATATTCAACCATTAATATGCATTCCTTCAACCATTTAAAAAATCATACAACAAAAAATAAACAGACAATAAAAAACAAAAATAATATTCATCAATAGTATCAAGCCAAAATAAAAAAATAATCATATCCAGAAAATAAAAACGAAATAGGTACAATTAAATAATCAAAACAGTTAAATGAAAACCAATATTCAAGAAGAATATCAACCCGATAATGACTTGAAATGTTGTACAACATACTGAACATTGAGGTGTCATTTTCACTACAAAATACAACGTCGTGATTCATGCCCTCACAATGTTTTATGAAACGATGTACATGCAAGTAGGCCATATAAATATCCAGTACAATGAAACGCTTTGGGACCTGATTGATAGTCCTAAACTTCGTGGGGGCATAAATTATAAAATATAAAGAATATTTGTATCTCTAAACCATAAATCCTAAACTCTAAACCCTAACCCTAAATCTCGAACCCTAAATCCTAAGACCCTAAACCCTAAAATCTAAACCTTAACCCTAAAACTCTAAACCCTAAATTGCCAAATTAATTATAGGCTTTAAATTTAATTTAATTTTTTAATTATTGAAATTTTACATTCATAAAATTAATTTGAGTTTTTTTTATCAAACTAATTATTTTTTTTTGTTAAAGATATATATAAATTTAAAGTAATCTTAAAATAAGTTATAAGAGGGTAATATAGTCTTTAGAAAAAAACAATCAGATCATTTAATGCAAATGATTTGATTTTCTAATTTTATAATTTTCAAAGCATATCAAATGCTCCCTAACATGTACCGTAAGAATATACTGCTTACAGAAGCTCAAACTCAAAAGAAGTGAGTTAAAAGAATAACCTTAAATTTAAATGCAATTGATACTTTTTAAAATATAACCGAAATTATAAAAATAGTATAAAGTATAAAGTATAAAGTATAAATAAAATGAAATTATAATTGAAATTTTGAATAATTAAAAAAATTATAAATCATTTTAAATAATATAAAGTATAGATATAATTGAAAATTTAAATAATTTAAATCAATTTTCAATATCCCATAATTGTAGCACAAATTAAATCCACACATACATTCTCTATTTTTTTTTTCTTTCGCACATCTTCACACATGACACACCAATCACCCATAACTCCTCAATTAACTAAAAATAATCACATCCGATCACCACCACCATCTTTATTAGTGTCACTAAACAAATAAGCATATATCCATCCATCACTATTTTTATGTTACAAATGAAAAATAGAAAACAATTAAAAAATCACCAGATCAACCCATGAACCTCAAAAAATCAGAAATCCAGTATCCTAATCATTTTTTAAAATTTACTTTACAGTTACAATTGGCAACTTTTCTTCTTATGTACATTTTTTCAAAAGAACAAAATATAAACATGTACAACTCATTTTACAGTTCCAATCGAAAACTCATTTTCTCATGTACAACTCATTTTTAGTTGTAAAATTCTGTAACGAATTTTAATTTTAAATTCTAAATAATTCTTCCAACACCTCTCACTGATTCACTCTTTCTCTTTCACTATTTCTATATTTGTTTGATAATTGTATACTTTCAATAATATTGTACCAATGATTTTAATTGTGGTTCATAAATCAGGTTTGGTTATTGGATTGCAGAATTTTCTAAAATTCGTGGGCGAGATATTTGACCCATGTAGTTATTATATAAATTGATACATATGAATGTTTGAATTTAGTAATCAACACCATATATGTGCACCATAAAATGAAATCATAACACATAATAACCATGAACAACATAAAAAATCAAATAGGAATAAAATAAAATACAATATATTGAATATAACAACAAATGACCAAATCCATAACAATATACTTGTAGAAATTATTTAAGATTTTTAAAAAAATTTCGGTAGATAACATTTGAAGTCATGCCGACTGCTTCATTTTCATCATGGCATATCATAATATTTAAATTTGCTCTTGAACGAACTATTAACATTGCAACATATAATTGATCATGGGTGAAAACATGACGATGAAGATATAAACCAACATTGGATAAGGACTAACCTTGGCTCTTGTTTATAGTCATTCCAAAGGACAACATAATTGAGAATTGTCTATGCTGAAATCTAAATGGTAATTAAAAACCTGAATGTGTTATTGACATCTGATGAATAAGAACCTTTTCATTAATGAAGTTACCAGATGTAATTACTACATCAATGACATGATCACTGAGATGTGATATAATGAGTCGAGAGTCATTACACAATCCTAAATATCTATCTATATTACAAAGTAACCTTATTGGAGCTCCGATCTTCAATTTAATCTGGCAATTTGGAAGAACAAGCCCCTTGATAGAATTGAAGAATTCAATGGTGTATGTATTCGTATCTTCAGATGAAGCAGTGTTAAAATTACATATACTATCTCTTAGGACGCATTAAGTGATCCTAATACAATGTCATGTCTGTTGGAATATTATTAAAAAATATTAAATATTGGTAAACAAACCGTTGCACATATATATTTACTTTTAAGGATGATTTAATTATATTGAGAGGAACCATTGAAAAGGTGTCCGTTGCTGTGTGTGTCCGTTGATGTATTGATGGGAATTAAGAAAAATGAATCTAATTAAAATCTATGCAATGCTTTGTCATGAGGCCGTTTGAGAGTTTATGAGACTATTAAAGACAAAATTAATTTGAGTAATTGGATTCAACGGCTTGCAAAGCTAATGTGTGTGTATATATAAATTGTTGTTGGGAAGATATACATGTGAGGGACAAATATATATAAGAACTTGGAATGAGATGAGTGATATATATAGAAAAAACAAATAATATGATACACATGTTTGTATACTTGGATGGAGGAAAAGGTGCGGGGGTAAGAGTCCTATCTATCATCTTAGTGCAGATATGATAGATTAAACAGGCGAGTACTGGACTGTTGTATCCTGGAGGTGACGCGTCAGTGTACCCACTGCACCGGGTGATATGACTAAATCAACCCGTAGGAGGCGTGAAATTACCTTAAAGAAAGCGAGATATCCGTGCCTCAGGCCAGGACCACGCATTTTGTTTTACTAACAACTTTATCTTGTTTTAGTGTTTCTCTTGTTTTCAGGTAGCAACTCCAACAATGTCTACTGCCCTTGGGAATAACATAAAGGATTTGTCTGAAATCTCCTCAAAATACAACTTTGTCACCAAAAAACAATTCAGTGCTTTGGGGGTTCTTGAATCGCATAATGTCTTTTAATGTCCTATCAAGAGCTTCAAAACAATACATGTTATTCTTTGGGGCTTCATCCCAAATTATCAATTTGGTGTCCTCTAATAGCTCAGCAAGATCACTCCCTTGTGGAATGTTGCAGGTCGACTCTTCATGATATTGTAAGGGAATTGCAAATCGAGAATGTGCAGTTCGGCCACCAAGAAAAGTTGAGATGCAATACCACTTAATGAAACTAATTTAAAAGATAATAATATTGGAAATCAATAAATTAGAAGGAAAAATTGGAATAACAAACAAAATAAAATTTAAAATATATGAATGACGAAAACATGTAGAGTCATTGGGTCTTCATCCCATATCATCAATTTGGCTGATGTGGCAGCTCATGGTGACCCCAAAACTAGGTTATATAAGTAATTACCCCACATGATGTGCGGGATGTGATTGCTTTAAATCAATTATACATTATGAGACTTATTTAACTAATATTGATAATATAAAAAAAATATACATGCATAACTAAACTACATGATTTAATGAAGAGTAAAATGCACATTGGTACCCCGTGGTTAGGACCGAATCCACTTTGGTACCTTGAAAGACAAAATTTGACACTTTGGTACCCTTAGGTTTGCGTCGTTAGCACTTTGGTACCATGTGGTTATTTTTCGTCAAAATTTAACGAAAAATTGTTAGCACTTTTGCAAAAATTACAAAATGCCCCCAAATAGTTTCAAAATTTTCAAAAACGCCCCTAGATCATAATATTTGAGGACTAAAATGAAAACTACAAAAAAAATTTTGGGTCAAAATGTAATAATGACAAATATCGAAAAAAGAATAAAATTACAAATTAGTCCAAAATATGGAAAATAAATGCAGTTTAGTCCTAAAACTGTGTGGTTCGATGGTGAGAAGATAAACTTTACAAATTTTTTGCAAAAGTTATAGAATATCCCCAAATATTTCAAAATTTACGAAAAAAAGTCCCTTGATCATGATATTTGAGGACTAAAATAAAATTTCAAAAACTTTGTAATACCCCTAGATATTATATTAATCATTAGACTTAGTACTTGACTCAAAAGTAAATTACGTAGCTGATCTGGAAGTCTTTATGAGCTTGTGGTTAAATTTTGGGAGCAAACGGAACTTAAAATTTTATCCGGGTCTTTCTCTAGACCAGACAAATGCCACTTTCGAGTGTAACTTGAAAGACGTTACAAGTAAAGTTTTGAAAAATAAATTATATATTTAGAATCTACTCTTCAAAACGAATCCAACGATATATATTTTATTGAAAGATTCTATTTTTAAAAATTTTATGTTTCAAGGGACTATTTTGAAGTAAATATATTTTTATGGGTAAAGAAAAGTAATTTTAGCCAATAAAGCCATGAACCTGAATTTTGTTTCCCCTCTCTCGTGACTTCCAGAGAATTCTGAAAAAAAAAACGTAAATAAAATAATAGAACAAAGGAAAAAGCAGATCAAACCCACGCTCATTTTTGCCTCATACCTCCCTCATATCATCTCCTCCATATCTCTCTTCCACCCTCACTCACAAACGCCACTGCCACCACACCCCAACCAGACGGAGGCGCCGCTGCCTCTGGACGTCAGAACCGCTGCCAACGACGTCCCTTCCAGCTGCACCACCGTCTTCTTCTTCTTCTCCTCCTTGGTTCGTTCCTTTCTCTCTCTTTCTCTCATTCTTTCAAACTTCTTCTAAGTTTATTTTAATGGTTTAAATTTTTGATTTGCTGCTATAAATTAGTCATTGTGACTTATTTGAATATCTTAAGTTGTTGGTTTGAAGCTTGGTTTTGCTCCAATCAATTTTGGACCCGATAGGGTTTTGCCTAAAACTTGAAATTGGGGTTTTTGTTCAAATCTCTTTGCTTTCTTGACATTAATTGTTTGAATGAGTTTCATGGACAATTATAATGAGTTTTAAGTAATTGATTTGAATTTAGAGAGTGTATCTTGAAGTTTGATGTTTTTGGGTAGAACTTTAAAAGATTGCAAATTGGTCCCTATGGATAATTTTGAAGATTTTCTTAAACTAAATGAATTTCAATGAAATTTTGAAAGATCTTGAAATTATATTCCGTGTTTGAAATGTGAGAATTTAATGTATAAAATATGGTTGGTGTTGAAAAGTGTGGAATTTCAATCTTGATAGTTGAATGTTAGTAATAAATTTTCTTGATAAACTTTGGTGATGGGAAAATATTTTTTTAATGCTCCCAAATTTTAACCCAAGCTTTTCTAGAGTTAAATTGGTGTCTTATGCTCGATGTAGTACTAGAGTGTTGATATTAAGTTTGAGGATGGTTATGGAATATGGAGGTTAAGTGTAAGAGTCACTTGGTGAATTCATATGTTAAGAGTATTCTAATAGGATGAATGTGTTCGTTATCAAATTTAGGTACTCCGCACTTATCTCAAGTTGAGGTAGTAAGTTCATTAGTGGGTTTTAGGTCATTGTGCATGACCTTCAAGTGAGTATCCTATCTGTTCTAGAAATTGTTTTATCATGCTTATGTGAAATATTTGCTGCATATTGTTTTTGGCAAGGTTAAAGTTTTTATGAAAATATGTTTGAAAAGCTTATTTGAGACTTATGTGTTTTTTATAATATTTTGATAAGTATTATGATGAAAATGAGACTTGTTTTTGTTTGAAAAATGTTTTTGGGCTGGTTGGGTGAATCGTTGGTTCTTTCGTTATGGGTACCAATTGGGCTTTCGGTCCCGGAGTCACACCATCCGTTGGCCAGGATGTGATGTGGGCATGGATCTAGGCTTTCGGGGACGTGCCGGAGTGGTATGGTTCTAGGCTTTCGGGGTCGTGCCACGGTAGACCGTCTCCAACCCTTGAGGTGGGGAGTCTATTCGTTCTCGCGGGATAGGCCATTTGCAGGACCTTCGATTTCACTCACCAGTAACGGGGGCGCGACCCATGGGTTTTATGATTAAAACGTATTTCATATTTATGAAAGCGTTTTTGAATGGTTTTAAGATTGAAATTTATGGACTTTTCACCAAATGTGGAAGAATGTGATCTATGTGACTATTTCAGTTATGATTCGTATTATGAGAATTGAATGTGTTATGATGTTTGACTATGAAGAGAGCTTATGAGATATTTGTTTCGTTTATATGCATTTGGAATATGAATGTACTATGTGCATACACTATTAATTTAAAACCAGTGGGGATACCTTGCCCTCCACGACTAGAATAGGTTGGATTACTCACTGAGTCTCTTGACTCACCCCGTTGTTGTTACCATTTTCAGGTTTGCAGGAGTCATTTTCTAGTGCCGTATGAATTGAGCAGCCCTCTTGGAGTCCCACATATTGTTCATGTGGGTATTGATTTTTCCTCTGACTTTGATTCATTTGTAATTGGTATTTGACTCTAGTGTAGCTACGTTAGACTTACAGTTAGGGAAGCGTTTATATTTTGTTTAGATTGAATTGTCATGAGAGCTGAGCTCTTACTGGAATATTGTTGCTAAACTAGTGATTATATGCATTATGGACCACTCTATTTATAGGGGAATCTTTGTTGGATTTTTTTTAAAAAGGAGATAAGATATGTCAGTGTCAGGTTTACGGGCCATGAGGTTCTTCCTTGTGGTTCGTGCCGGTCACGGATTCCGTTAGGGGGTCGTGACAGCCTCAATTTCGGTACACCAAATACTTAATCGGTCCACCGTTCTAAAATTTCGGCTGACCAACTGTCGGCCTATATAAGTATTTGGCGTCCCATTCCTTCATTATTGTAACTTACATCTAATTTCAGCAATCGGTGCACCGTTCCTCAGTATCGGTGCGCCATTCATGAAGTTTATGATGAATAAACATAAGAGTCCCTGAAATTTGCTAATCAGAAATTTGCTCTTAACTCCACACTTGCATTTGTAGCACATCATGCACATGTCCAATCATACAAGACTCTACACTATGCATTTGTATGTCATCATGCATATCTCCATTATTTCAATACTCCACACTTGCATTTGTACTACATCATGCACATGTCCAATCATACAAGACTCTCTACACTATGCATTTGTATGTCATCATGCATATCTCCATTATTTCAATACTCCACACTTGCATTTGTACTACATCATGCATATGTCCATCATACAAGACTCTACACTTCCATTTGTACTACATCATGCATATGTCCATCATACAAGACTCCACACTTGCATTTTTGTACTACATCATGCATATGTCCATCATACAAGACTCCACACTTGCATTTGTACTACATCATGCATATGTCCATCATACAAGACTCAACACTTATATTTGTACTACATCATGCATATGTCCATCATACAAGACTCTACACTACTATGCATTTGTAGTACATCATGCACATGTCCATCATACAAGACTCCACCCTATGCATTTGCACTACATCATGCATATGTGGCTATATATACATCTTCACATTAAAAAACTCATGAAAACTCATCTCCTTACTAACCCTTCAAAATCCTTCAAAATCCTTGAAAAGCCTTCTTCAAAAAATAGACTCATATAATGTCAATCCTTGAAAATCCCACAGTTAGATGCATTGTCACTGCAGTTGCAGCTGGAGCGTCTGCAGTCATTGTCGCCGAGCTCCAAGATGATGCAGATCAGGAAGCGCATACTCCACCTAGACCACACCGTAACCCATTGCTGACAGGTCGGGCTTATGTGACTTATATACTCGGACGCGATGACAGTGTCTTTTTCAATCGGATGCGCTTGGAGAAGAGTGTTTTTCTACACCTTTGTAGAACGTTGTCAGAAGATCATGGGTTGCAGGGAAGCAGTCGAGTCTCCGTTGAAGAGGCCGTTGCAATATTCTTATACATAGTGGGTGGTGGGAAGACAAATAGAGATGCTCAAGATAGATTCGAGCATTCCGGCGACACCATAAGTCGATATTTTAGTAAGGTGTTGATGTCGCTGCTTAGGTTGGCTACAGTTAATGTACATGGCCGGCGTGGAATGATGCGCGAAACCCACTCAAAGATACAGCATGATACAAGGTATTGGCCGTTTTTTAGGGATGCCGTTGGCGCCATCGACGGAACCCATATACCATGTATTGTGCCCGCGTCGCAGCAAATAAAATACATAGCCCGAAAGGGGAGCCCAACAATGAACGTGTTAGCCGTATGCGATTGGGACATGCGGTTCACGTGGGCCCACGCAGGTTGGGAGGGGACAACACACGACGCGCGCATGTTCAATACGGCGTTGGCAAGGCCTAGCTTGAAGTTCCCACTCCCCCCGAATGGCAAGTACTACTTGCTTGATTCGGGGTTTCCTTTCATGAAAAGATTTATTACGCCGTATAGACGCGTTCGTTATCATCTCGCAAACTACCGTCGACGCTTCACATTCGCCAATGGGGAGGAGAAGTTCAATTATCTTCATTCTAGCTTGCGCAATACTATTGAACGTGTGTTTGGCGTGTTGAAGCAAAAGTTTAGAATCTTGCGGCTACCGCAACCATATTCGTATGGCAAGCAAGTCGGGATAGTTGTTGCTACATTGACGTTGCACAATTTCATCCGTGAACACATGGTGTACGATGAAGACTTCATACGCTATTCACAGGATGAGTTTGATGGAATCGACGACAACGACGACGATAACGAAGAAATTGTCCCCGATTCCTCCACCGTGGACGAGACACGGAATCAAATTCGGGATGAAATTGTGCGCTTGTGGCGGCCGCAATGAACCTCTTTCCTTACTATAATGTCCAAGTTTGTTAGATGAATTAATTTCAAAATATATACTTGTGATTTATCAATGAATGATTGGTGTAATGAGTTAATGTTGATCTCTCAATTTCCTTTGGCATCAATCGGTACACCGTTGCACATAATCGGTGCGCTAGTGATCAAGTTTTTGAAGAACAAATATAAGAGGCCATGAATTTCAGTACAACAACTCCTCAATCGGTCCACCGATAAGAACTGTAAATTTACTATGGCAAAAATCGGTACACCAAATAGTCAATCGGTCCACCGATTAGGCGCTGTAAATTCCCTATGTGAACAATCGGTGCACCAAATACTCAATCGGTCCACCGATTAGGCACTGTAAATTCCCTATGTGAACAATCGGTGCACCAATTACTCAATCGGTCCATCGATTAGGCGCTGTAAATTCCCTGTGTGAACAATCGGTGCACCAATTACTCAATCGGTCCATCGGTGGACCGATTGAGTATTTGGTGCACCGATTGTTCACATAGGGAATTTACAGCGCCTAATCGATGGACCGATTGAGTATTTGGTGCACCGATTGTTCACATAGGGAATTTACAGCGCCTAATCGGTGGACCGATTGAGTATTTGGTGCACCGATTGTTCACATAGAAAATTTACACCGCCTAATCGGTGGACTGATTGAGTATTTGGTGCACTGATTGTTCACATAGGGAATTTACAGCGCCTAATCGGTGGACCGATTGAGTGTTTGGTGCATCGATTGTTCACATAGGGAATTTACAGAGCCTAATCGGTGGACCGATTGACTATTTGGTGTACCGATTTTTGCCATAGTAAATTTACAGTCCTTACCGGTGGACCGATTGAGGAGTTGGTGTACTGAAATTCATGGCCTCTTATATTTGTTCATCAAAAACTTGATCACTAGCGCACCGATTATGTGCAACGGTGTACCGATTGATGCCAAAGGAAATTGAGAGATCAACATTAACTCATTACACCAATCATTCATTGATAAATCACAAGTATATATTTTGAAATTAATTCATCTAACAAACTTGGACATCATAGTAAGGAAAGAGATTCATTGCGGCCGCCACAAGCGCACAATTTCATCCCGAATTTAATTCCGTGTCTCGTCCACGGTGGAGGAATCGGGGACAATTTCTTCGCTATCGTCATCGTTGTCGTCGATTCCATCAAACTCATCCTGTGAATAGCGTATGAAGTCTTCATCGTACACCATGTGTTCACGGATGAAATTGTGCAACGCCAATGTAGCAACAACTATCCCGACTTGCTTGCCATACGAATATGGTTGCGGTAGCCGCAAGATTCTAAACTTTTGCTTCAACACTCCAAACGCACGTTCAATAGTGCTGCGCAAGCTAGAATGAAGATAATTGAACTTCTCCTCCCCATTGGCGAATGTGAAGCATCGACGGTAGTCTGCGAGATGATAACGAACGCGTCTATACGGCGTAATAAATCCTTTCATGAAAGGAAACCCCGAATCAAGCAAGTAGTACTTGCCATTCGGGGGGAGTGGGAACTTCAAGCTAGGCCTTGCCAACGCCGTATTGAACATGCGCGCGTCGTGTGTTGTCCCCTCCCAACCTGCGTGGGCCCACGTGAACCGCATGTCCCAATCGCATACGGCTAACACGTTCATTGTTGGGCTCCCCTTTCGGCCTATGTATTTTATTTGCTACGACGCGGGCACAATACATGGTATATGGGTTCCGTCGATGGCGCCAACGGCATCCCTAAAAAACGGTCAATACCTTGTATCATGCTGTATCTTTGGGTGGGTTTCGCGCATCATTCCACGCCGGCCACGTACATTAACTGTAGCCAACCTAAGCAGCGACATCAACACCTTACTAAAATATCGACTTATGGTGTCGCTGGAATGCTCGAATCTATCTTGAGCATCTCTATTTGTCTTCCCACCACCCACTATGTATAAGAATATTGCAACGGCCTCTTCAACGGAGACTCGACTGCTTCCCTGCAACCCATGATCTCCTGACAACGTTCTACAAAGGTGTAGAAAAACACTCTTCTCCAAGCGCATCCGATTGAAAAAGACACTGTCATCGCGTCCGAGTATATAAGTCACATAAGCCCGACCTGTCTGCAATGGGTTACGGTGTGGTCTAGGTGGAGTATGCGCTTCCTGATCTGCATCATCTTGGAGCTCGGCGACAATGACTGCAGACGCTCCAGCTGCAACTGCAGTGACAATGCATCTAACTGTGGGATTTTCAAGGATTGACATTATATATGAGTCTATTTTTTGAAGAAGGCTTTTCAAGGATTTTGAAGGATTTTGAAGGGTTAGTAAGGAGATGAGTTTTCATGAGTTTTTTAATGTGAAGATGTATATATAGCCACATATGCATGATGTAGTGCAAATGCATAGGGTGGAGTCTTGTATGATGGACATGTGCATGATGTACTACAAATGCATAGTAGTGTAGAGTCTTGTATGATGAACATATGCATGATGTAGTACAAATGCAAGTGTAGAGTCTTGTATGATGGACATATGCATGATGTAGTACAAATACAAGTGTGGAGTCTTGTATGATGGACATATGCATGATGTAGTACAAATGCAAGTGTAGAGTCTTGTATGATGGACATATGCATGATGTAGTACAAATGCAAGTGTGGAGTATTGAAATAATGGAGATATGCATGATGACATATAAATGCATAGTGTAGAGTCTTGTATGATTGGACATGTGCATGATGTAGTACAAATGCAAGTGTAGAGTCTTGTATGATGGACATATGCATGATGTAGTACAAATGCTAGTGTGGAGTATTGAAATAATGGAGATATGCATGATGACATACAAATGCATAGTGTAGAGTCTTGTATGATTGGACATGTGCATGATGTGCTACAAATGCAAGTGTGGAGTTAAGAGCAAACTTCTGATTAGCAAATTTCAGGGACTCTTATGTTTATTCATCATAAACTTCATGAATGGCGCACCGATACTGAGGAACGGTGCACCGATTGCTGAAAATTAGATGTAAGTTACAATAATGAAGGAATTAGCATCAAGCCCGTCAACTTGTCTTGGCTGCTCCGGCGATCCTACATCATTATCGCTTGAGTCCCCAGCAAAGGAGGGCACGACACCGTAGTTTGGGCACATTGCATCTTCTCCAGTGGCCACCACGTCACTGAACAACTGGTCCATTAGTTCTTTGCACGGTAGAGTCTGGTAACGCATCTTTTGTATCGACGGATCTTCCTGTAACACAACAACAAACTATTGAATGCAGCAAGTAAACCGGTTGTACCAATTAAACATATGCAGTAATATGTGGTGTAATACCGCGATTTTTGCTTGCCACCAAATGTCGGTTGCACTGATGGTCTTCGTGATCGGATCCCAGCCAACGCCAGTAAAACTGTAAAGAAGTCCATTCCATTTTGTCCTGTCCCTTTTCAATCGGCCCTACCTATTCCTGAATTGTGGTTCTGTCCAGTCCAATGAAGTTGCCCGCTTGAACTTTGCCGCAATGTTTTTTTGGCCCCTATCATTGAAATAATGGCCGGGTCGATTGCCAGCTACCATCTCCTCCACATAGAACTCCAAGAATATCTTGTCCATCAAGTCCGTCCAATTTGCTTGTACACCTTTTCCTTTTGTCTTGCATGGTGGTGCCATAAGACAAGCTAAACCCCCCCCCCCCCCACATTGCACACAGCCACACAAAACTCGGTGATGAATCAACGCATATGTCCATATGTAAAATAATGCATACACTTTCAACATACCAAACTTCAAAATTGAAATAAAACATCAGAAAAAAAAAAAAAATTGGGACAACATCTAAAACCAGTAAGTGGACAGAAGGGAATTTTATAGGTGATCGGACCAATTCATACCATGCTATTTAGAGGCTTTTCATAGTGTTTTATAATGTTTTAGAAGCTTATTAGAGTGGTTTTAGCCTCTGGATATGATAATTAAAGTTTCTAGTTAACAATTACAAATTGGTCCTTTTATCGTCTAAAAGTGTAGTTTTCTCGGGTTATGATCATTGATTTGTATTTAATCTTTTTGGCTTGAGATATTACACATTTTCATGTTCCAATTGCAGGTTTAAAGGAACTAAATCTCGTGAGAATCAAGTGCAAGAGGCCGGAGATTGAAGCGGAGCAAGTGGGAATTGAAACACACATATTTTTGTGGGTGCTGGAAAACCCGCCGCGAATCCTGCCGCGGCCTTGCCCGCGGCGGTTTCCACGGCGGGAATTGCGAAATTGGCCCAAAATTGAGATTTCGAAGCCCAATCAATTTGGTCCCTATCCAGACCCGACCCATGCGTCATAGGACTCGAAAATTGACCTAATTTAAGTCTCTAAACCCTCTCTAAATGGAAGACACACATTAAACACACTCTCCATCATCTTCTCCACTTTCTCTCATCTCCCACCTTCATCCATGGCTATCTTGGGGGCTAGGAGGCTTGGTGAAGCTGAATTCCTCTCCATGAGCAGCTAGATTCCACACCCGGAGGAGGATTGGAGGAGGCCCGAGCTTGGTTCTTCACTTAGGGAGTTTTACTTTACACTTTTTGTAGTTATATATTAGGATTTGAGTTTATTCTTGTTTAGAGAACTTGTTATTCTGATATTGACTATGAATTTGAGATTGAATTATGGATTCTGATATATATTGATTATTATTTATCTTAGTTACGATTCGTTCGAATACGTTGTAGTTTGTTTGACTAGTAATTGAGATAAGTTTCTCTATGATAACTTTGTCTGAGTTATAGAGTTACCTGAATCTATTATTTTATCTCACCATTAGCTTTATTAGAGTGATTATCTTGGTTATGGTTATAATTGAGTTAATTGCTATGTTTAACGGTAGTTAGACAACTTTAGTAAATGGTTTGTGAAGTAATTACTCCGATCTTTGTAAGCTAGGAAGACCGAATTCAATCCCTCCGTTGGGTGTTTCTATTAATAAGTGTCTTTATTATCTTTTTAGTTTAGCTTTATAATTAAAAATCACAAAAATATTTTAGTTCTATAACATTTAGTTTTCTTGCACACCAAGTGTTTGATAAAATGCCTTGTTCTTTACCCGATTAGTTAAGTCTTTTATAATTCATTATTGAACCTTTGCAAGTGGTTCCTCGAGAGATCGACTCGGATTGCACCACCATAGTGCATTATTTCCGGTATTTTTGACCACCTAGCGACGGGTGCGGTCAATAGGTCAATTGTAGAGGTGAGCAAACATGACACTATGGACTATTTATTATGTGAAAAAACAATAAGAAATGAAGATGCATATTCACACCCTATATATTCCAAGTCCACTATATGAGTTCATTTGAATATGCATATTCACACCTATGAAGGCGAAATAAATCGCCGGCATTACTTACTACACACACATCAAGAAAGGTAAACACATGTAAGCAAATATACACACACATCAATAAATCGCCGGCATTACTTACTATACACACATATCAAATATAGTCAGAATGCAATGAAGAAAAAGCCAAACACATGGATATAATAGAGAGGAATGACTGAAAGTGTTAAATATAAGCAAGTCATAGAAAGGTAAAACATGTAAGCAAGTATTAAGAGTTGAGGAATCCACACTCCGAGAAACTAACAAAATGTAAGCAAGTCATAGAAATGTAAAACATGTTTTCTAACAAAAAACACCACTCACAGCAGTTCCATTGCAACCATGTCCTTTTTGTCATAAAAAAGGTTTCATTATGTAACTACTGGGTTGAGGTTAGGATCCCTTTTATTTGTCAAGTGTTATCTACGCAGACGAAAGAACATCCCAAGTCCCAACAACAAACCAGGAGGCCCGTCTAAGATTGTTCAACAACCATATAGGACTATTTAATCAAGCTCATAGTTGTACAAGAGTCAAGAAAACGTTTTAGAGAATATTAAAAATTTATGAACTAAAATGTAGTACAATTTTGAATGTAAAATATGATTATGATCCAATGATAAAACAACAGAATTTTAAATTTCAGTGTGTGAGCCATTGTTTAGTTTAGATAAGTGTGTTAAAGACTAGTGGGCTGGGCTTGTACTAGTAGTGCCTTGCACTTGACTAGTTTATAGTTGCAACTTACAAGTAGAGATACTAGGAAACTGGTAAAGGAAGCCAGTGATCTAGATAGGATCGTTCAATGATGACAACCAAAAATTGCCCCACCAGTTCCTTAACAGGCTTTATGATAACAAAACGACAAGTGAAAATGAAGGAGTCAAGATGAAGAACTTGATAATGAAGGAGTCAAATTAATTGGTCTTAAATCGAAGCAATAACAAAAAAATAAGGGTAAATTACACTTTGGTACCCTGTGGTTTGACCCTATTTCACTTTGGTACCCTGTGGTTTGAAACTTGACACTTTGGTACCCTGTGGTATTCTCCATTAACACTTTGGTACCCTGTGGAGCTATTTTGTAATTTTAACCACAACAAATTTTGCAAAAATTACATAATGACCCCAAAAACTTTTCAAAAAATTACAAATAGGTCCCTGGATACATATTATATAGGGACTAAAATGAAAAATTTAAAATTTTTTTGGGGTCAATATGTAATTCTTGTAAAATTTATTATGGTTAGAATTACAAAATAGGTCCAAAGGGTACCAAAGTGTTAATGGAGAATACCACAGGGTACCAAAGTGTCAAGTTTCAAACCACAGGGTACCAAAGTGAAACAGGGTCAAACCACAAGGTACCAAAGTGTAATTTATCCAAAAAATAAACATGGATATGAGGGAGAACCAACCTTCAACGGAGTGGATGAACGATGATATGACGCGATGTGCACTTCACCCGGTTGATCCGCAGCAACTGCTGCTTCTGGCGGCGACTATCGACGGCGTCTGGAGGCAACAGGAGGGAGGAAGTAGGGAAGTTGGGATACACAAACTCACGCGATGCTTGCTGCGTTGAGAGAGAAGGGGGAATCGCGATTTGTTCTGCCAAAGAGACAGATGCGCTGCGTGGAGATGGTAATTTTTTGGGGGATTGAATTTACAATTTCTGCATTTTTTGTTTTACCGTTGAATGCATGCTTCCACCGTACGCTTTAGGCCAAAATGAATGAAAATTTCGGGTCCGCCTGCGCTAAACTTTCTCTCTCATCTGCTGCGAAACGGTGCACCGTTTTCTTCGCTGGTGCACCGAATGTCGAGCAACAATTATACATTTTAGTCCTTTTGGTGCACCATTTCGTAGGCAGAAAATGAACCGGTGCACCGATTTGGATAATCATCCCCCCACTTGCACATGAAAATAATCAAGATTTCACGCTTTTCAAGGCAAACAGTAACATTTTTTATTTTTTTTTAAGCAACAATCACATCCAAACACATTTTGATTATAATAACACTACAAAAAAGCCTTATAATTAGTGGCCCTCATCTCCCGGCGGTTTTTTTAAAACCGCCGGTAAATAACAATGTTTCAGCGGTTCTAGAAAACCGCTGAAACATGTTCAGAGCAAACTCCCCAAAAACTCTTTGCATCTCCTCAGCTCTAACCATTTCGTTTCCCTCCTTCTGAAAACTCAATTCCCTCCTTCTGAAAACACGATTCCCTCCATCTAAATCCCTAAACCCCTGATTCGTATCCCTTCATTTCTGTCGCTCGCTTGCTCGCTCGTTTCCCTTCAATCGGACCTTGCTCGTCGCGCTGCTCAATCGGACAACAAGAGGTAAACACGCCTTTAATTCGTATCAATAGCCTCTCCGACGCCACCGGTTGCGAAGTCAGTCCTCTCTTTCTTCAATCATTTTCTTGATTTTCTCTTCGTTCAATTGGCTTAGAAATTGCACTTATGAGTTCGCTTTTCGCACTACTGTATTGGGGGTTTTTCAGATTCTAGGAAAGTGTGAGTTTCTGAATCCAGGAGGGAGCGTGAAAGATCAAGTTGCAGTCCAAATCATTGAAGAGGTAAACTGCTTACGAAATCATAAACGTAACTTGATATGAGAAAACATCATCTTAATATGCTTTAGGGCTCATACTCAATGGTTTTCTAGTTTCTCAATTTATCTTTCCTCAATGATTAAGATTGTTCTGTTTTATGGGTTTTTAGTGCCTCTATCTCTTTATGAACAATCATTTGATATTTCAAACAAGTCGAAATAGTACACTTGCAATATGACTTGAATAATCTTCCAGCCTTTAGCATATATGAGTGACACATTGAAAATGTTGGTGATTGGAAACTAAACTATACCTCGAAGACTAGACTTGAAACCACAGTTAGTCAAATGCTCTGCAAGTGCCTCTCCTAATTGCTTTTGCCAATTTGGTACAGTTTTTGCTTCAGATACAGGCCAAACTATTGCTGTCTCTGTTGTTAGGTTTACACTGGCAGATGATACTTGAGGCTGTCCATTAAAATAACAAGTAAAGACCAGTTTAGATTGCAGAAGAAAAAAAATTATATGTTTATGCATTTAAAGAATATATAGCATTTTTTAACTACAAAACATATATTCTTTCAATGAGGAAGGTGTTGCCTAACCAAATAAGTGCTGTTTTAATCGATGTATGCTCATTTTTTAAACATCTTTGTGGGAAAGTGTTGGTTACTAGTGAGTTAGAGAAGCTTCAAGAGCGGATAGTGGTAACTTTGTGTCATTTAGAAACCATATTCCCCCCATCATTTTTCACAGTCATGGTTCACTTGCTTGTGCATTTGGTAGAGGAAGTCAAGTGTGGAGGACCAGTGCATTATCGATGGATGTATCCTATAGAGAGGTAAATGATTTACATGAGTTTTTTTTCTTTTTCCATTTATCCAACTTAGTTGTTTGACTATATGTCAATTTCTTAGGTATCTAGGACATTTGAAGTCTTATGTACGTAATCGAGCCCAACCAGAAGGATCTATTGCTGAAGGATACATTGCAAAGAATGTTTAACCTTTTCTTCTCGGTATTTGCATGGAATTGAAACAAGATTCAATCGTTTTCGGCGTGTTGATGATGATCCAAGTGGTGTTGAATCAAGTCGAGTTGAAACCTTATTCCCGCGAATAGGCAAACCTGTTGGAAGTGGTCAATATTTTAATTTTACACCTAAAGAAAAACATCAAGCTCATCGACATATATTATTT